>JAODUE010025836.1:0-22657 GCA_027564755.1 Amblyopsis hoosieri
CTGTGCTTTTCTTTCAAAAATTAGGAAATTTCTAAGTGACCCCAAACTTTTGAACGGTAGTGTATATATACTGTATAAAATGTTAAAATCTCCAAAACCTTTCACATCCCAGAAGCCTCCTAAAATCATCTTACGACCCCTTGAGGGGTTTCGGCCTACAGTTTGAAAACTGTATACTAAGGAATGAAAGAAATAATAGCCAAAACACTAAATATGCATACATATTTTAAATACCTTTAATGTTTTTGTGTTGTGTGAGTCAAGCCATATGGTTCGGCACAGCCACAGAAGGCAGGCAAACCTCGTAGCCAAGCCCTTCCACGCTTGGCTACGAGCGGAAGCTCTCGATGACCGAATCCTTCAGCCAACAACGCACGTGAAAAGAACCCCCCCCCCCTCCCCCCCCACCCCCCCACCCCACACACACACACACACACAAAGCTGCTGGCACTGTGTACAGCCCGCACCGATACATCAGCGGCAGACTGCGTAACGAGGCCCAGTGCTGTCGGACCCTGGTGCCGCGGCAGGGACGGCTCCCTGGCAGCATTACACAGGTCATTACGTCGGCTCCAGCCGGCTCCGGAGACGCTAGCGGGGGTCTCCTCTCCTCTCGGAGACAGCAACGCACGGGGCTTTGTGCCGGCTAAACAAGCGTGTCTGTCTGTCCCACAGCAGCAGATTAATGTGGAGATAGAGGGGAAGGGGGGGGGGGGTTCTGTGCTCCTTCGGGAGTGCAGGGAAGGACCCATCCATCAACCTCTGAGGGCCTGTAACAAAATAACAAAATAACAGAAAAATCCCAAAGAGCGCCTATTGAATGATGCCTGTTCCCCAAAGGCTAGCGTGTGTGCGTGTGCGTGTGCGTGTGCGTGTGCGTGTGTGTGTGTGTGTGTGTGTGTGTGCGTGCGTGCGTGCATGTATCAAGCATTAACAGTGAAGCTACTATTCCAGCTTTGAACAACACTTGGTAGGATGGTTTACACCACAGCTGTGTAGGGTAGCTCAGGGTCGTTGTTGACATGCGTTAGTGTAGGTCTTTGGTTGAGTACCTTGTAACAGAGAAGTGCACATATTACGGGGTATTAAAAGTAATGAGTTACGTTACTAGTTACATTACTATATTACTTTAACAATCACCACCCTGTCTCGCCCCTTCTGAACAATGACAACCTGTGTAACCAGCTCATTTTATAATTGAATCCTCTTTATTGGAACAATAATGAACCTTAGGAGTCAACAATCAGCCAAAGTGAAAACATTGCAGCCTCTTAAACCAGATGATGGACAGGTTGGTTCAATTAGCCTACCCTAAGTTTGCTGGGACCAGAAATCTCGTTCTTGTAATGCAGTAATGCAGCATTACTTGGATTATTAATAGTAGTATTATTACTGTTTTGGAAAAAGTAATTATTTACACTACTCGTTACAGGAAAAAGTAATAATCTTACAGTAACTAGTTACTACTAACTAGTTACTGCCCAGCACTGGTGACCAGTAAGTGCAATGACGTTGGAGTCGAAGTAGTTTGCTTCTAAATGGTGGTGGAGCTAGATGAAGTGGTACAAAAGGCTGGCTACGGTTAGCTTCCAAATGAACCAGAGGTCTCCGCCCAGCATGATGCAATGCCTATGAAGGGAGCGTGTCCAGACCCTGTTCACCAGGTGCATTGTGGGTCTGACCACCAGCGTCCATTGTATACCCTCACCCCGATCATGTGATCAGCTGATGACCCAGCGGACCTCAGGATTAGGGTGCAATCAACCTGCTGGGCTCGTCTCCCAGGCTCAGTGACCAAAGACAAACTACCTCTGTAACAAATGGGACATGGTTGACACGCATTTTGGTCCAAGCACAGCATGGAACAACTGATAAATTGATAAATCCAATCTATTGGTAATTATTACTTAGTTTGTGTGTTCACATGTAACGGTGGCCAACAGGTTGCTGTGCAGTAAATTAATAAATTATTCACACGCAAAAATCGCATAGTAAACAATAAACAATAACGTAATGCCCCTGTAAGCATGGCAGCACTATCAGGAAGTGGGGTGGCACATTTTCATTGATTCTTAGCCTTGTCACTCACAAGTAATTCCAATACATACTAGTGCAGTGCTTTAATTTAATCTTTCTGTTTCGTAAAAATAAGAAACCGTACTTATTTAGAGGCAATGTTAATCATTAACGAGAACCCAAAACAGAATCGCTCCACACACCAAAACGCACTGTGAAGCAAAACGCATTGCTACGGCTTTGTTGAAACGCGTGTTCGTCACTTTGTTTATGTTCCTATTTGGTATCAGGTTATTTTTTCCACACGCACAGAGAATGTTAAACTAGCAAAATGTGAGGAGATATTTGGTGAATTTGACAAAAAGTATATAAGCTTACAATTAGCTTGCAATAGCTGACTATACCTTTAAGGGGCAAATATAAAACAAAAGATGGAAAATAAATACTCCACGTTAATCTCTAGAGCAATACTCTATGGGATTTTAAAACTGTAGCACCCCTATGTGGTAACTCAGTGTAACAGCAGTTATTGTCATTCACTTCAACCTGTAAGTGAGAGGAAGTACTGTAAACTCACACACACAGGCACGCACACACACGCACAGTAATTGTTTGGAGGAGTAATATGTAAATCATAACTTATTACAATTCCTGAGTAACTTTCCCAACACTGTTAACCAGGCTATACATTCGACCTAACTTAGGTGAGCATGTCGGTGTAAGCTACTGCAGTTAGATGTATTTGAACAACTTCACCAGCTATGGATAGAATATTAGAAAGCAGGTTCAAAACACAAAATGTTGCCTATTTAGTTAAGGCATAGGCTATTAATAGACCTGTTTTATTTTTAGCTTTTCCGAATCTTAAACTCACACAAGATTATATTATAATTTTTAGGTTGGCGTTCCTCTTGTGTCTTCATGAGATCCAGGTGTAAAGGAACCACATTTTGCAACGAGCATCCGGGCAATAAATCTGAAAAGCAGATTACTTAGGCCTAGTTTTTCTAGTATGCCAAAGTATTAGCCTAGATAGGGACTAGGGAGTTATAATATCTCAACATGAATTTGAATTAAAATAGGCTATATTGACTTACCCTATTCTGACTGCTAGACATTAAACTACTTGTTGCAGTGCAGGCTGTGTTTGTCGTTCACGTGAATGGTCAAAACTTTTCCCTTGAATTTGCCTAACCTGACCAGAGGAATTGCTGTCACAAGACCATCTGGGGAACTGTACGTGGGAACTGTTTCTGAATGGCAGGTACTGTTCTGGGACACTATGCTGTATTGTGTTTTATTGTTTTATTTTATTTATTAATTGTTACTTGCATTGATGTGTACAGCACTTTGGTCAGCATTGGCTGTTTTTAAATGTGCTTTAAATTAAACTGACTTGACTTGACTAAACCACGCCCGTGTAGCTATAAACATGATGCTACCGTAATTGGAAAGTTCAGTTGCTACTCGGACACATTAAAAATGATTCCTAGGCTTTCCAGAATGATTCTCACGGCAACATTTTACTGAAGCTCGGCTATAATTTGCTAACCTGACACGCCAGATGAATTTTTGTCACACGTCCATCTGTACATTGAAACGGTTTGTGTGATGTACTTTCAAAAAAATACTTGGCAGTTGATTGGATGAACCATCTGGTCGTTTTCGCTGTCGGCACCATGGTCGGCACACCTACACCACGCCCATATAGCTATAAGCACGACGATCATTGGTAAACCAAGCCCGTGTAGCTATAAGCACGACGCTGATTGCAAAGTTAATTTGCTACTCGGACACATTCAAAATGATTCCGAGGCTTCCAAAACTGATTCTCACTGCGAAATCAAACTGAAGCTTGCGAGATCAGGATGGTCTCGCAAGGCTAATAATTTGCCTGCTTCGCCAACAAATTGGGCTACATTGTAAATGTATCAATTGTAACCAAGGGGGGGATCAATGCGAACTGGAGTTCAAGTTCGCTACAAAGCGAACTAGCAACTATTCATAGATACCATGTGCCGTCGCTGTAGGTTAGCGCCGCCATATTTGAGTCCTGTCAGCTACGCAACTCCCATCTCTACCATAGAACTATCGAAACAACGAAGGAAGATTATCCATGAAACAAAATGTTTATACAGTATGCCCGGGTGATGTTTTGTCTGCAATTGGAGTCAATAAAAGTATAACTGCTTCGAGATGTTGTCCCTCAATTTTAGTAATAATTTTCTTAAAATATAATGTACAGTACCTGTGTTAGGTGGTCCTATGCTACCTGTGGGGAAAACGAAGTATTAGGCTACGCTAACCACATAATATATATATATATGTGTGTATGTGTGTGATTAGTTGACCAGAATGCAGTCGTGTTTGATGTTCAAAATGTCCTGGGGAAGGACCACCAGATCCTCCCAATAAGGTCTACCCCCTCCTTACAAACCCCATTGAACCACTACTCTGAATGTTTACGTGCATAGTAGCCTACTTTTGTTAGCTATTAACGCTTTTAACGGTTAGTCGACAAGTTTAAAAAACAGGATTTCCAATACTTCAGTATGCTGGTATCCAGCAACAAGTGATGCTTGGGTGTTTTTCTGATTTCCAACCTCATTCCACTCTCTTCCTTTCACTGAATACACCGTTTTGCTGCCAACGCTGCCGTCTACACTATAGCCCTATAGCCTATCTCATGAGCTGCCACAGTCCCTCAAACCAAGCAGTCAGTCCAGCTGAATACAACCGCCTTGCATAAATAATAATAATAATAATAATAATAATAATACATTTTATTTGGGGCGCCTTTCTAAACACTCTAGGACATCTTACATTGCAAATACAAGGATATAAAACTGTTGGCTGAATTATACATACTATAGTAATGAGCATTTGATCTAAGAATTTTTTTTTTTTTTAAAGACAAATAAAATGAATAAAATGAAACAGGTGGCTGACATACACATACTACAGTAATAAACATTTGATCTGAGAAATATATACAAAATAAACAAAATAAAATAAAACAGTAACAAAAATAGCGACTTCAACTGTCCTAAGCCTTCAGAAATATTAACTAACTGTTTTCACACCACCAGTACATGCTTTATGATAAATGGACTGCATTTATATAGAGCTTTTATCCAAAGCGCTTTACATTATTTACCTCACATTCACCCACACACACACACACACACATTCATAGACCGATGGCAATGTCAGCCATGCAAGGAGACACCTGACCAGCTGTTAGGGTTAGGTGTCTTGCTCAAAGACACTTTGACACTTCGGGGGGTTCGAACCAGCGAGTTGTTGATCAGCTATCGCCTCGCTCTACCACTGCGCCACTCGCAATTTGCTATTCACTCCTTGTGTCGGGAATTCCCCAAGTTTCAAACCAGTAAACCACGAAAAACAGTTTCCGTTTGAAATGCCATGTTGAGCGGTTGACACTCTTTTCTACTGCTCCTCAAACAGGACCATACAGGCTCATAAAGCCACTACCCCTCCTCCTCTAGGCTGCCAACATGTACGTGAAGGACATCTGAGATGCTGGAACAACATTGATAGAGCACTGGAATGCATTGCAATGGCAGCAACAATGTAATGGTTCTGGTGATCTCTTAAATGAGTGTAAACACTAACTTGCTGTGGAGGCTGATGTAAGCAGCACCCAGACAGCTAAATCTATCATGGATGGCTTGAAATAAATTAAATTGACCTCAAAACAGTTTGCTGCAGAAACACAGTTGATCATATTTAAGTTATATACTCAAAATACCCATTAACACCCCACAGAGAAATAAAGGGCAATATTATGGTGTACCTCCTCATTGACTTGCATGGAACGCTGGGTCATTCTTGTCTGCATAAAGGGTGAAAACGCCCCCCCCCCCCTTCCTCCTCCAAAAACTAAACACAGAAGTGCCGTGCGTTAAAGCCACCCTCTGTTATTTCAGTCTGTGTTTGGAGTTTAAGAGCACAGACAGTCGAGGAACCTAGATTAAACGTCAAGATGGCTTGGTCTGCTTGGCTAAAGGAAATTTCCCCTTTGGAGATGATCAAAGTAATTCAAATTATGGTAAATCAAAAAGCTTTAGTGGTTGTAGGTTATACTAATGGTCTTAAAATAAATAATTTAGTTGAGGTTTAGTTTAGTTTTTGATCATGTCACTATTCTGGAAGGACCAGTGAGTGAGGTAATCACTTTTGTGTTTACACAGTATTTCATTTAACAATTATAAAATACAACATCGCCATCTAGTGGATCAGAGGGTATATCTCAAAATGAAGTCTAAATAACTGCTTACATGCACTTAGGACACAGTCATCTGAGTTATACATCACAATATTGAAGGCAAACGGTTATCAGCACTTAAAGAACACTATTTATTACAGTAAATGACAAAATGACAAATTGTGTAATAAAAAGGAACAAAAAGTCGGCTACCTTTCGAAAGCTGCTCATTTAAAATAAATAGATCGCACAGAAGACAGTATTCCCTTGAGATGGTTAGTATATTAAGATCACAAGTGATATCACATTTTTGGCCGGTACCCATTTCATTATTTTCTGAGAAACACAGTGATACAAATTATCAAACAGGTTGTATGTTATTTTAGCAAAGCAGAAGTAACTCCTGAATATTCGAGTGAGCAGGAGTTCAATGTCTTGCCCAAGGGCACTTTTGTCTGGAAATATTATACGTCATGATGAAGGGACGATTGTTATCCACTTAATCTCCCCTTCACCATCAAAGTGTTGCGATGCATTGACGACCCTTACATTCCCACCCCCAACAACAAGGCACTAAATGCTAATTCTTTCCCCACCCTGAACTAAGTCTTAAACGACAGTTTGTCTGCTCCATCTAGACATCAACCCCAATTCTACAGCCCAACCCTTAGGCATCTGAACCAACAACAGGCTTAGAAAATGTTAGTGTTTTGTAACCGTACACAAGTTATGGGCCCACTCTGTTACTGGCTGATGAACACCCTGAAATATTAGCTTCCTTTTGGGGGCAAAAAGCCTTTGTGTTTAGTCTTTGACAGAGAGGAAGGCTCAGTGTGCAGGATTAGAGAGGAGTTCAACTGAATGGCTGTGTTGGAGAACTTCTCTCAGGGGAACAGCGGTGCATGCATTGTGGTTTTTTTTCCGTTACATCAGATCATCTTTTTTTCTCAAGGGGAGAGGTGTTTCAGCCCCTGAGCCAGCGTAAGCAAAGGAAATAAGGTGCCAGCTGCATTAAAACAAAAAAACGGCATCTGGTATTTCAATATGACACATTTGTCACAACGGCAGCGGTGTGAAAGAATGCAAGACCTACATAAACAATGCTGCGTAGTCAATTGTGTTTACCCAGCACCCTTCCTGCATTACTGAAAGTCACAAAAGAAGCAGTAGGACAACATGTTGCCTGACTCTGTTGGTTTTTACAGGAATCAAATGCCAGTTTGGGAGGGTCTTGATAGGCTAGCCGAAGGGGTGAGTTGGTGGCGGCGGAGGGGCCTTACAGATAGCCAGCTATATCTCACTGCCCCCCATGCTTAAACCTGTTCAGGAGAAACGCCTGATAAACTGTGAGCAATAATGAAACCTTTTGAGGGAGGACATAACGCAGACACACGGAGTGAAGCGCAGAACTCGTGCGGTCGCTGTTAATTAGGTCTTTTTTTTCTTTTTTTTTAATGTAAAAAAATAAAGCCACTGTCTGCTGACTGAGATGTTGGCTGGCATTTGGGGAAGTTTTCAGTACATCTGAGCAATATATAAAACATACCAACAAACATATTCAACAAAATACCCATAGACCCTCGAGGCTGTGTTTTTTCTTTAAGCTATTCTGTTAAAAGAGAATATACAATGTACAGTAAAGAGTTGATACGACAGAGAGGTAGCCAATGTATAATACAGCATCTCAGGAAGAAACAATATTATAATAATCAGTCCACTGCAAAAACTAGTAAATATTAGCTACCAGTAGAACATTGCCACCATTGATTCATCAAAAATTAAACAATATAATAATTACACTACCCATAAAATGGTAGCACACGCCACAGATATTACCCTTTAATACATTTCTAATAAAGGGGGGAGTGACGGCACAGATAATTTTACATGGCAGAAATTGGTATAGAATATGTGCCCGTAGTATTGGGGAAGCCCGGTTAATTGCTGTATATTAGTACGATTTTGTTCCAGTTTTTAAAATGAATGAGGCAATATCCTGGCAGCTTCTAATTAAAAGTTGAACTAGAAAAGAAGCCATTTTGACTACTGTCCATCTACTCCCTCCCCCTTTACTTCACATGAAAAGCGTTAAAGGGCTACAAACGTCAAATAATTGTTCTGTGTCGACAGCAGCGCTCACATTTTCCTCCCCTTTAATGCTGGCAAGCGCCACAAGCGTTGTTTACCACCTCCAGCAGACGGCTGACGTTCTTGTCGAGGCTAAACGGGCTACGACACCGGTTGGCGCTTCCTCCTGAAGCGCCCCTTCCCCAGTCCGAACCCCTCCCTCACTCCCTTCCCGATCAATAGTTCCGGATGTTGAAGAAGCCGACGCTGGTGGGCGACTCCTTGACCGTGACGGTCACCAGGTTGGCGGTGACGTCGGTGACGAACACGTGCTCAATCAGGCTTCGCGTGGGCCTCCAGTCCTGGGCGGCGGCCTGTACGGAGACGGCCAGGTCTCGCCCCGCCCCGCCGACACCTCCTCCTCCTCCTCCTCCTCCACTTCCCCCTGCCGCCGCCTCCTCCTCCTGCTCCGAGTCCGAGCCACTCTCTTCCTCGCCCGTGCTCATCTCCCGGGCCTGCTTGGGCTCTTTGGCGGCGGATGACGCCGACGACGGGGGAGGTCTCCTCTCCCGGGGGCCCCGGAGCTCCGAGACGCCGCCGCCCTTCTCTGGTGGGCGGCCGCGGGCGCGGGTCCCGGAGCTCCGCTCTCCGCCCGCGTTGTCAGCGGAGGCCTCTCTGGTGGTCTTTCCGGCGGTCGCTCCGCCCTCGACGACACTGCCAGCGACAGACCCCGGCTGGCCCCGCCCCCGGCCCCCGGGCGCTGCCACGGCGTGCGGGGGAAGGCCGGGGGGCGAGCGGAGCTCCTGCAGCCCTCCGACGCCCGCGGGCCTCCGCGACGGGTTTGCGCCGCTCCTCAAGCCCGGTGGGGCGGCGGTGTCTCTGCCCTGCGGCAGCGGCCTCTTGGCGCTCTGGAGGTCAAGGGACGGCTGCGGCGGCCCGGGGGCCTGGCGGTGGATGGCAGCCCCGGGAGGGAAGGGGGCAGGGGCCTTGTGACCGTGATGGCTGCCACCGCCGGGACGCTGGGCGGCCGGAGCAGCAGCCCCAGGCAGCAGGCCGCCCGGCCTCCTGGGTCCGCTGGGGGGGGAAGCGGGGGGCAGGTGAACTGAGTGCCGACCCGGACCCTGCTGTCCAGATTTGGACGGGTTCACGTTCACCGTTGCCACGGCCACCGCCTTCGATTTGCCCGCGCCCGTTTTCGGCTCTGGCCCGCTCACACCGCTGCCGGCCCCGGGCAGGGCCGGTTTGCCCTCGCCGGGGCCTCTGGTTTGGCCGGGTTTGGGCGGATGCGGGGAGGCGGGCGGCACCTGTCGGCCGGAGCCTGGGGCAAGCGGGGCGGGGCTCTTCACCGCCCCGACCGAGAGCGCCAGGGGGCTCCTGATCTGGCCAGCTGCCGCCCCCCGGTGGAGGCCCATGAAGCTGAAGCTGGCCGAGTACACAGGCTTCTTGACGGGGGCCCGGAGGTCCGCCGGAGCGGGCTTTGATGTCTTGCGGAGGCCCCTGCCCTGCTGGAAGGCCCTCAGCTCGGGGGACAGCGGCTTCCTGCCGCGCTTCTTCGGCGGCGGCGGCTTTGCCACGACGATCTGCGCCTTCTTCTGCGGGACGGGGTTAAACTCCCTCGAGCGCACGCTCGGGTGCGACGCTGTCACGACTTCGCCGCCTTCGCCGTCATCGTCGGAGGAGGAGGAAGATGAGGAACACGAAGAGGAGTCTGAGGATGATGACGATGAAGAGCCAGATGAGCTCGATGCCCTGGAGGCTTCTGGGAGATTCTTCTAAAATTAACAAACTGAAATGTTTACACACGCCACTCTTCCCTTCTTTTATGAACGTGCTTTACCATGAAGCAATCTCCTCTCAGGTCTACTTACGAAAACTTTACGTGGTCTTCCTCTAGGCCGCTTCCCTCTATTGCGTAGGAGTTCTCTTTCATGCTCTCTGTAGAAACAGTCCAACATATGGTAAGACCTCTTCAATAGCAATAACTTTAGGGTATTTACACATCTCGCCTCTGAGGGTTACTGTTCTGTATGTTGTGCCTATCATTGTTCAAATGAACACGATATTGTAGATGGCGACACAAGAGATATTATACACTCCACTGAGCAGATGGTTCTGCACAGTGATGCACAGAAAGTCACACGAGGCATTAAGCTGAAATGAATAAAAGTGTAACCGGAAATATCCTAGTCAACACGGACTAACAAGCACACTTACTTCTTGTTAAATGCTGCCAACAGTCGGGGGTCAAGGATGTTTTCTTGGGGCTCCCAGCTATTGTGTCTGGAATAGGTTGAACGTTTAGAAACTTAAGAGTAATAAAATGACTTGCATTTAAGTCAGCATTCTCCCAGTTAACATGCCAATAGCAAATCATGCAAACAGAATGAAACACACCCTTCTCCTACCAGCCATTAAACAAAAGCCAACAAAACATGGTCTAATTGTGGTGCTCGTGTGTAATCAAACAGTGTCTATCCACAACATTGAATTAGACACTCCGCCCTGGTGTATTATTGCTGCTTCACAGTGGCCACAAGAAACGGATGCAGTCCGTAGGTATTTACTGGACGCCTAAGGTATCTAAGTAACATGCCTTAGATGCAGGCAGTAGAAATTGAAGGAAAATGTTTGCCATGATTCTGTTTACACACACTGGCACTGATCTTGTGAAGAAAACTAATAAAAAAAACATTTAAAAAAATAAAATAAATCGAAATGCATTTGCCAAATAGTAGAGTTTGGTTCATGTACATCCTATTTTAGTATGTATCACTCATCCCCGACTAGTTTTACTATTGGTGGGCTACTAGGGATAAACAAATCGTTTCTCTTTATTTTTCACTACAGTAGGTTAGCTGTGTCTATTTGACGGACAACACATAACAAACACGGGCATTCTACTTTTTAGTGTACTAAATGAAAACTCAACTTTCGGCTCGCATGCTGACGCACAAAAGACGTGACCCTAACAGAAGGCCGAACCTATATACTGCTGAGGATTGGCACTGCTGCATTGACGACGGGATTATGGCAACAATGCACACTGAATAGAAAGTGACAAGAAAGGGTTTAAGGAGTATAAAGCAGTCAAACGCACGGAATGAAGCCGATTGTGTAGTACGAATTAGTAATAGTGTAGTACGAATATTAAAGTAATCACAACATATGTAGCATGGGATATTAGGATTTAGATGTAGCCTACTGATGTATCGTGCAGAGTGAATTTCGGGTTTAACGTAGGCTACGGATCCGACAGCAAACTTTAAAGTAAAATGATAAATTTCAAATTATCAACCGCAGTCTTGAATAAATACTTGGTAAAACACATATTGACCACTTTTGTTCAAACGCATGTGAATTGGTAGGTTTGGTTTTCGACTAACTTCCCAAAATGTGAGTTAGCCTACTTGTAACGATAATAAACAAAAGAAACCCAATGTAAAGCAGCGATCACTCGCATTTCATTTGGGAAAGGCCCTATGCGAAAAAGGCGTTTGAATGTTTAGATAGTATACAAGAAAGTATTTACACAACGTGGAGATGTTTTTGTTTGCCCACAAGTAACAAGCGACACGTTGTTGTTGTTTTCATTGTTTGAGCCACTTGTACTTACTTGGATGACCATCCTCTCCACTTAACCAGAAACTCCAGCTTTCCCTGCGGAAATCAAACCAGCATTTTAAAAAACACAAAGTGCGGAGAAAACATGAATCCAACTCCGAGTAGGTTTGCACGAGAACTGACCTTCTTCAGTCGTTTGTTGAGGATGCATTCAGCATCAAAAACCTGCTCTCCTACGGCGCTTAGTTCCTCCATGTCTGCCTTTCGCCCAGGCTGCTGGGTTTTTTTTTATGAGAAGAAAAGAGTAGCGGGCGGATCGCGAACGGGATCTGCCATAAATATTTTCCCTCATTGGCCACCGTACTCGTTTTGCACGGACAGTGTACTTTCGTGGTAGCCTACTTGAGTATGTCATTTAAACTAAGTAGGCCTACATTATGTCCGTCAGTCATTGCGTTGTCTTTCATACATAAATAATGCTACTCCTAAAATAATAAGCCTACTAATAACAAAATGTAGCCTAATAAATTAAAATAGGCCTAATCTGTAGGCCTAAAATTGTATTCCTTTGGTCCGTATAGCTCAAAAGTAGCCGCACTGAAACCACTAACAAGATTTTTTCACACAGTGTATTTGTGTCATTACACTTAAATCACAAACAGTGCGTTTATTTTGTTGCAAGATTTGCAGGTCAACAGTAATAATAACATTCCTTTATTTAAAAGCATGTAAATAAAATTGACTTGTACCACAAAGCATTAGCTCAGAACACATGTTGCCTACTTGATTTTCAAAACGTAGTAATGGCATTAGATCAAGATATCATGTATTCTATATCACCATCATCAAAAAAAAAAAAAAAAAACCCGTATAGGCTACACTGAATCCTATTGCCGTGATTAGCTTGTGGATGGTTGTTCAAAAGTGACTTTGTTTGGTGTCCTCCTTTACAGCTGATAAACCAACTGATCTGAAACAGAAAATAATGATAGAATGCTTTATTTTATTTGTGTTTACCCACTGTTGAAGCTAATGAACTAGAACTTCAAAACCAAACACTTTACTATGCTCTGGCAGACTGGCACACTGCATGACCTTGAATGGCTCTGGACTGGTGCGTTGATTGACATGTGATGTCGGAATCAGTTCTAAAGCTGCTTAAGTCGATGGAGAGTAGGCTGAACCAACAATGTGTTGCATCAATAGGATCGCACATACAGCTACTGTATTTATAAACCTTCAGGATTGTGGCTTTACATCAGTGGTGTATATAGCCAATAGGAGACAGACCACATAATTATGAATAGAACTCTATGGGAGATGTACCTGAAAAATTATAGAAGACAGACAGACCACTTAAATCATTATGAATAGAACTCTACTGGAGGAGTACCAGATACATTATATACAGGAGACAGACCACATAATTATGAATCAAACTCTATGGGAGAAGTACCAGAGACATTATATAGACCACTTGGAGAGTCCTCAATAGAACTCTATGGGAGAAGTACCAGAGACATTATATACAGGAGACAGACCACATAATTATGAATACAACTCTATGGGAGAAGTACCAGAGACATTATATAGACCACATAGAGAGTCCTCAATAGAACTCTATGGGAGAAGTACCAGAGACATTACAGAGAGGAGACAGACCACTTAATTAAGGACATTTGTGACTATACATATGTTGAGTTTTATAAATGAGGACCTTGGTCTTGTTGGCCAGAAATACCTGCCCGGGGGCATTGCTAAGATGGCCACCAAGTGGCCAGACTTGCCTATAAGGACTTTGGTGTATCCACCTTATTCCTGATCAGAGATATCTCCCATGATTCATAGCACATTAATAACGGTTTCTGTTTGTCGCTTCCGGTAAGAAACTATTATAGCCTATATTAGCAGGGGTACAGTTTTTTTTTTGCGATATATTATTTAACAAAGTAGTTTGCATTTGTTAGCTAGTTCGTTTCTCTCTGAACATCGAGCGGAAGTGAAAACAGTAAAGGTTACCATGGCTGCGAACATACAGTAGGTCGCTCAGGAATAAGGTGGACACCAAGGATTAATACGGTAGGAAGCAGCGACTTACCTTGAGATCTCCTTCGCATTCTTGCACACGTTGACAGACACTATGAACAGAACACGATGAAGGCCACAACAAGACATGCAGCCACTGCTGTCAAACCTATGAATGCACCTGAAATATGATTGGCAAATAAGCTAATTAGTGCGGCATTGCCTCTGCACTGTAACCTCACATGTGAGAGCAATCAATGACATGTCACTGCCAGTGTTGGGCAGTAACTAGTTACTAGTAACTAGTAATTGTAATATAATTTTTTGAGTAACTAGTAGTGTAACTAATTACTGCGTTGCAAGAACAAGAGTTCTGGTCCTAGCAAACTTAGGGTAGGCTAATTGAACCAACCTGTCAATCATCTGGTTTGAGAGGCTGCTGATTGTTGACTCCTAAGGTTCATTATTGTTCCAATAAAGAGGATTCAATTATAATATGATCTGGCTACACAGGTTGTTATTTTTTGATTTGTTATTTGTGAAGCACTTTCAATTGCCATTGTGTATGAATTGTGCTAGGCGTATATAAATAAACTTGCCTTGCCTTCAATTCACATCAATTATGTTAACGGGGAAGCTTGCCATCCAATAATACGTGATTGATGACGCTATTTATACGCCCAAAGTGTGGCTATTTTTGCAGACTAGGACTACAGCACACAATGGCGTATTTATTGCTGCTGCAAAATATTGCAGATCGTGCCCTGAGGAGGGCATCCTCCGTGACCATATCGATTTATTTGCAGAGAGTGACGAGTACCTGTTGGGATGTGTGCACACGGCACTGCCATCTCATGCCCTTTTATGTGAGTTAACGGACCGTTTACCTATGCTAAACAGGAGCAACGGGCACAAGCTTTCAATTTACGAAGACATTGGGATTCATCATTGTAAGAACGCCAATGATGTGTGCCCACATCATTCTTTAAGCGGGTGTTTGAAAGTCTGTCAGGTCATGTTTTGAAGATTATTAATACATCACTTGGAACAGGCATTCTTCCTGATGCTTTAAAATCAGCTGTTGTAAAACCCTTGCTAAAGAAATCCAACATTGATGTTAATGCAATGACCAACTACAGGCCAATATCAAACTTGCCATTTATTAGTAAGATACTGGAAAAGATAGTCTCGGTTTTCTTAAAGAAAACTGTGTCCATGAGGAATTCCAATCAGGGTTTAGAGCACATCACAGCACTGAAATTGCGCTCACCAAAATAATCAATGATCTCCGGCTTAACTCTGATCAGAATAAAGTCTCAATCTTTATTCTAGACTTGAGTGCAGCATTTTATACAATTGATAAGGACATCCTAATAAATCAGCCTCAGAAATTGGTGGGTCTCTCTGAAAATTTGTTGAATTGGTTTCGAACCTACATCAAAGGAAGGCAGTTTTGCGTTAGTCTTGGAGAACATGTGTCTAAGAAACACAACATTTCTTACAGGGATGTTGCCTTGGCCCGTACTATTTTCACTATACATGCAGCCACTCTGTGATATCATTAGGGAACATAATGTATCTTTCCATAGTTACGCTGATGACACACAAATGTCCATTCCTACTGAACCAAATGATCCTGCAGCTTTAAAATCTATTACTGACTGTCTTTTGGCAATAAATAAATGGTTGAGTAATAGCTTTTTAAAGTTAAATGAGGACAAAATTGAAATCCTTCTTGTCGGCCCGAAAGCAAAACGGGAAATGTTTGCTAATAATCTAGGTCCTAGATTCTAGGACATCTAAGGTTAGGTTACCAGTCTTGGAGTTGTGTTGGACTCAGATCTAAGCTTTAAGTCCCACATCAACAGGGTAGTGAAAATGGCATTTTTTCATCTGAGAAATATAGCTAACGCTCGATAATTTTTAAATCAAAAAGATGCAGAAATACGTATACATGGCTTTCTATCTAGCCGACTCGACTACTGTAATTTGCTGTTCACCGGCCTCCTAAAAAAGCTATTGAGAGACTACAGCTCATTCAAAACTCTGCAGCTAGGCTTTTAACAAGAACTAAGAGTAGATAAAATATTACTCCATTCTTGGCTGACCTGCACTGGCTACCAGTAGCACACAGAATTGATTTGAATGTCCTTCTACTTCTACCTAAGTTACACTGGGCTACGACCAAACTATCTCGCTCAAGCAATGGTCAACTACCTCCAGGACACTAACGTCATCTGACAGTGGTTTATTGAAAGTTTCTGCGATGCAGCCTTTATTAACTATGCCCCCAAAGTATGGAACTTACTACCTATAGCTATCAGGGAATCCGGCTCAGTAAATAACTTCAAATAAATAAATAAAACTAATCTATTCAAATTAGGTTTTAACTAGCTTGTAACTGCAGGAGAAGATGGATGTAACTGCACAACTCTGCACTGCTAAAATGTTTGCAAAGGCAATGTGTTTCTTATCTTAATCTGATGTTATCTGATTTTATTTTTTATTAGTTATGTGATTTCAGTATGTTATGCAGTTGATTGGTGAATTTACATGCATGGCCTGTATTTCTGAGGCTATACAGTACCCTCGTATGCGTACGAGGGAGTCTTGGTAATGAAGGATATACAGCGCCCTCGTATGTAATCTGATTCCTTTAACCATTTCTTTGTATTTCTGCATTTGTTTATGGGGAGCACAACTGTACATGTAATCCCTCTCTGTAAAGCACTTTGAACTGCAATTCTGTATGAAAAGTGCTATAAAAATAAAGATTATTGTTATTAGGGGTCAAGCAGCGAAGCTGCTGACACCTATTGTTATTGTTGGTTTTTTTATTATTATTCCGCCGGATTTTCAGGTTTCGGCATGTTCCACATGCAGTGTTTGCACGAAACTTGGCACATTGGCAGACATTCACCCAATTAGGAAAAATCTCAAATTACAACATGCTGAGATGAAATGTACAGCTAAACCAACTTTCTCTTGTTTTTTGGTAAACTCTTTTTGTTAATACAAACTCGTTTGTTAGTACCCAGGCTTTGAGCAATCATTTATGGGGTGTGATATATTAAAAGTATAGTTAGCTATTGAGTTGGCGTGGGCATCTGGTAAGGATGCCCCCTGGGCGCCTCCCTTGGGAGGTGTTCCAGGCACGTCCAGCTGGGAAGGAGGCCTCGGGGAAGACCCAGGACTAGGTGGAGAGATTATATCTCCACACTGGCCTGGGAACGTCTCGGGATCCCCCAGTCAGAGCTGGATAATGTGGCTCGGGAAAGGGAAGTTTGGGGTCCCCTGCTGGAGCTGCTGCCCCCGCGATCCGACTCCGGATAAGGGGATGAAGATGGATGGATGGATAGTCAGTTATTGCAAGCTAAATGTAAGCTAACACACTTGTTGTCAAATTCAACCAATATTTCCTCGCACTTCGCTATCTTACCCTTCTCTGTGCGTGTTGAAAAAAATGATCTGATACTTGTACACAGCCCTGGCTCCGTAAATAACATAAACAAAGTGGCGAACACCGCTCATATTAACAAAGCCGTAGCACTACGCTTTGCTTCACAATGCATTTCTATGTGTGAAGCGACACAGCGGAGGACCACGAAGGCGCAGCAAATTCTGTTTTGATTTAAGCTCAAAGTTAGTAAGCGTTCTGGGGAATGACTGACCCTGCCTTTAACACAAAACATAAAGCTATGTTAGCCCTGTTGTCAATATCCCAGAAGAATGGCTGGTTGCGTATGACAACCAGCATGGTTGCTTTAGATAAAAGCATCTGTTAAATGCTGCATGTAAAATATAAATATAAATATAATGTTAAGCTTGAATGCAAAACCAGTGACGCGCTGCCCAACGCCGCCACCAGGGGGCAGGCCGGCCTCGGGAGCCTCACCCTTGGTGGACGAGGCCGAGGAGACCAGCATGCGTCTGGTGACATTCAGGTGGCCGTCGTTGACCTCGGGCTGGATGCCCAGGATGTGGCACATCAGCGGGTACACATGGACCGTCTCAAAGGGCCCCACCTCCAGGCCTCTGCGGAAGGCCGGCCCCACGGCCCGGAAGAAGACCTTCATGTCCATCTCCTGGTTGTCGTAGCCGTGCTCTCCCTTGTTGGCCTGGACTGGCAGGTACTGGGGTCAGGGGTGGGGGGGCAGAGAGGTTTTGGAACAGGGAGACGGCTCTCATTAGACCTATTGTTCACGGTAGTGTTTGCTTGTTTTGATTGAACACAATAAACGGGCTGTGTGGAGGAGTTATTTTATCCAATGGAACTTTCTGGTAACCTGACATGCCAGATGGATTGTTGTCACAGCTCCATCTGGGGAGTCATACGTTGGAACAGTTTGTAAAGGGCAGGTACTTTCAAAAATATACTTTGACTTTTTTTAATTGATTGAATGAACCATCTGGTTGTTTTTGCTGTCGGCAAACCTAAACCACGCCCGTACAACTATCAACGCGACGCTGATTGGAAAGTTCAGTTGCTACTCGGACACATTCAAAATGACTCCGAGGCTTTCCAGACTGATTCTCTCCACGAAATCAAACTGAAGCTCGCAAGATCAGCATTGTCTCGCGAGGCTACCTCTCTGGGGGGTTGAACAGGGACGCGGCTGTCATTAGACCTATTTCTCACAGAAGTTTTGTCTTTGAAGTGTTTTCTTTAATTGAAAGGGAAGAGTTATTTTACCCAAAGGTAATCGGGGAAGGGCGGGGATGAGGATGAGAGAGGGACACAGCTCTCATTAGACATATTGTTAATGGTAAAGTTTGTTTACTTTGATTGAAAGAGACAAGTTATTCTTGCCAACTGTTTTACTGGCAGTAGATCCTTGTCATTGCCTAACTTAAACAACAGAGGGAGCCATTGGCCAACGTTGGGGTTTCCATGCAGAACAATTTAGGTCTTTAGTCTCTAGTTCCTGATGTATTACTGTATTATCTTGCTAAAATGATTACTATTACCCAAGGCAAGGATGAGATAGCAGTGCTTAACTGCCAGTGGATCAATTAGATTTGTAATAGTAAAGCTGTTTAATCAGTAAATTCCTAACATGATTAAAAATCAAAATATACCCAGGATTATTTAGAATTCTAAGTAAATCTTACATTCAAAACACAAAGGTGTCTTGCTATAATATAATGTGTTTGTTTTTATAGCGATTGATTTAGAACAGGGTAATAATTAAACATCTTGTCCTTTACCTGGAATAAACTAAGAGTGTTTATGTCTGATCATGGAGACGCAACAAAAAAAGTTGCCATAATTTAGAGATAAGATAGAGATAGAAAAGATTTGCACGATCACAGCTTTAACTTATATTGCTTTCTCTAGATAACCACTCTCCATAAATTGTTGCACAAGCTGATCATTCTACATCTACATTTCCATATTCTGTGATTGAGTATGTTTCTCTTCACTTTAATTTACTCTTGCGACCGAGTTATGATTTTATAGCTCTCAATAGCAAGTAATAAAGCACTTTCAGTTGCAAAGTTACGGCGGTATGAGAACGACTGAGTGGAGCCAAATGTAAATGCAAATTTTTGAATTTTGAGGCATGAATAGCTCCATGAAGCATCTGAGAGCTCTGCATGTCATCAGCCAGGCTTGGATTATCCTGGGGCCGGGCTCACCACGCTCTTGATTATTATGAAATTGTAATGTGCTAAGATTAGAACTTAACTCCTTGTTTCCGGTCTGAAAGATCCCATTTTTCTCTCCGTCGCCACGAGCAACAAAATTAACCCTGTAAATTCATCAAGACTCGCTGTGTCGGTTGGTGTGACACCGATACAGGCGTGTAACTCACCATAGCTCACCATAGACACACCCCTCAATAGCGGAAAGCCTTCCCAGAAAATAAGGTGCTGTAGCCATGAGGGGAGGGGCAACTCATATTGCATGTATAATGGTCAACGTGTACCTTTGGCCATGCGGTGTTAGTATCTTAGTGCTAGTGTGTTACAAGTAGGTCATTTAGCAGACACTTTTACCTAAAGCCATTTACAGTGAGTACAGTTATTAGCAGGTTGGGCATCTTGCTAACAAGCAACTCCGGTGTTTGGACCCACAACCTTACGGCTGGGAGTACCCAGACCACTAGACCTAAGATGCTGCTAGTAGTAGCACCGCTAAACCAACCCACCCCATTGATGACGTATCCCGGGTCGGCCCACAGCACCAGCGGCAGGATGCGGGTGTTGTTGGCGAAGTGAAGGTGCTGGGGCATCTCCTCCTTCTTGTAGACGTGGAGGTGTGGGTGGGCGCCCCTCAGCGCCCGGTACACCGCGTCCAGGCGCCCGGGCTTGGGCAGCAGCATGCCGGAGGGACCATAGTCCACCAGGTGGAAGGCCACGTCGGCGAAGGAAAAGCCGGGGATCTTGACGAGCGTGATCTCCCGCTGCAGCGCTGCGCCACGGTGCACGGTGCTCATGCCGTGGTCCGCCGTCAGGATGATGTTCAGTCGCCGCGACAACCCGTGGCGTGCGGCGGCGGCGCGGATGTAGCCCACGGCGCGGTCCACCTGCCGAACCATCGCCCGCCGCTGGGGTGAGTCCGGCCCGAACTTGTGGCCCGCGCCATCGGGCTCGCCAAAGTACAGCGAGACGAAGTCCAGGTCGCGGTCCGCCAGCCAGCCCATCACCTTGTCCGTGTTCTGCCGCCAGGCCTGCTCATCCGTGTAGTTGTACAGCGCCGGCTCTACCTCCGTCACCATGACAACCTTTCCCTGGTAACGGGAAGCCGTGCCGGGGAAGTGCAGGGAGCCTGTTTCCAGGCCCTGCAGGGGTAAAAATAGCGAGACAGCGGGTCATGCGCGCGCCGGTTGCTTAAATGCTTAACACACACACACACACACACACACACACACACACAGTCACAAACGCACGTGTAGACACACAAACACATTAGCGCACACACCGAGAGTTTCACTCACACATACACACACACACACACACACACACACACACACGCAAACGCATTAGCACACACACACAGAGTTTTACTCACACACAGAGGCACGCGCACACACACACACACACACTCACACGCACACACACACACACGCAGACGCACACACACGCATGCACACACACACACACACACACACACACACAGAAACACACATTACATTTGAGATGACTGTCTATTAATTTCATCACAATGATCTAACGATTGATAGAACTGCTGAAATTGATAAGGAGCTGTTACATTATGTAATGCATAGTTTTATGGAAACAAACAAATATGCATTAACTGGACTACATTCTGTGGATTGCAACATTTCATCATCGTCGTTTATAGTTTCCGTTTCTATGGTCCCATGTTGCTATGGTCCCATGTAACACTTTTTCAGTGCAAGTTTTGATATTTGGCATTACTGTTTGTATACAGGCCCTTGATGACTGATTTGACATTGTGTTACAAGTATATATTAAAATGAGTGGTAACCAGCTACAACACATATTGAGTGATGCTGTAACATGGAGCTGGCAGGTGATCCAGGTAGGAGACAAGCACCCCTTCTGAGAGGTGGTCGTGGGCCTTTAGAAGAGGGCTTAGGCCATGGATGACGCATACAATGATATCACGGCAGACCAGTGTCAGGCCTGGATTCACATCCCAAGGTGCTAATAGCTAATGAAAACATGTACTGTGGTAGAACAGGTCCTGTGGCCAACTCCACCAGACAGAGTTGATGGAAATATAGATGCATATGTTCATATAAACCATGAACGTCTAGCCAGGCTATTTCTCCCCATGGTCCTCTCATGAAGAGTATTCCAAATTTACCTCAAATGGTAAACCAATTGTTGGTGGAGATGTGTTAATCTTTGTGGTGCGACGTTTGTGTGTAGTATTAAAAAGACAGCTATCGATAATGAAAGCTCTCGCTCTCTCTCTCTCTCGCTCTCTCTCCCTCTCTCTCACACACAACACAATTCAGTACGCTACGTTACTGGGCAAGACTCCTGCTTTTAGCCTGAACTAGCTGATTTTATTTACACTAATTATTTTATTTAGCCCCACTATTAAATTGAAGATCATAACGCCACTATAGATACAGTGGTTAATACTTTGTTGTGCTTCTTACAGTAAGCAACGTGAGGAACACTATATTTGCTTAGATTTTTGCTTTGATTGAAAGAAAGCATGTTGTGTTTTATTGTATTTAATGAATAATGTCAGACTTTATTCACTGATTCCACTGTCTGTATTGTAGTATTTGCTCTACACATTATATTACATTGATGTATTTATGTGTAGTGCCATAATGAAACTTATATCACATATTTTGTATACAACTATTAAACTAGTGGTATAGTGTGTGTCTGTGATCCAATCTAATGTTCCTTTAGTATTTCACAATACATTTGTAATCAATGATCCTGCAAGTGTACAGTTTCTTTAAGGATATGATAGCACAATGCCATGTTTTGAACATTGGACAGCCTGTGTTACAAGTGGTTACCGTTTAAAGTTTTGTGAGTGTAACTGTAAAACAATACCACAGCAAATGCCACTCAAAGTTGTTTTTTTAAATCACCCGTTAAACTGTGAAGACAAAAAAGGTGTTAAAAATGTACTAATGTTTTAGATGTCACTTAGGCATGCACATATACACTGGCAACACAGAATCAGATGTAGTGCTGATGAAGAGGCTGAAACTAGATGCAATCATGTGACGTAGTGCTGATGAAGAGGCTGAGACTAGAGACAGTCTCTTATGTGACGTAGTGCTGATGAAGAGGCTG
>JAODUE010025846.1:0-22657 GCA_027564755.1 Amblyopsis hoosieri
GCTTGTACCTGTGATCTTGTTCTTTCGGTCATGACCCACCCTTCATGACCATAGGTGAGGGTAGGAACAAAAATTGCTTGGTAGATCGAGAGCTGTGCCTTCTGGCTAAGGTCTCTTTTCGTCACAATGGTGCGGAAAAGCGATTGCAATACCGCTCCCGCTGCTCAGATTCTCCGGCCAATCTCCCGCTCCAATATTCCCTCACTTGCGAACAAAACCCAGAGGTACTTAAACTCCTTCACTTGGGGTAAGGACTCATTCCCCACCCGGAGTAGGCACGGCATCGGTTTCCGTATATCATCATGATATTTCGAGGACCAGTATTACACACTCAGGTGTGTGATTAGATTAGATTAGATTGGATACATAACACAATAATACAGTAAAAGGAGACTCATGAATTACTCTTTTACAGTTTAAAACCAAAACAATGTTTTTGTAACACTGACTCACCATGGTATAATCTGGACACGAATCGAGGAGTCCACCTTTAAACAATAATGGCAAATGACAAACTAAGGACAATGTTCCCTCTCAGTACTCTTCACCCAATACTCTTTACCAGGGGAAGTTGTAACGGTGACAATCAACTGATGGTTCAGACAATAGCAAATATGAACTCCAAGCCATGTCTGTGTACACTACAGTGGACCTGTTTTGTGTATAAGTGAGGACAGGTCATAGTATTTAAACATAAGTGCATGTCAAAGGAACGTTGTGTTCAGAGCTTTTCTAGACTGATGTCAGACACCTGCTTATCATAACACGACTCATGTCTGATGGAGAGAATTACTTGATTGCTGTAGTGTGTGTGCGTGCGTGCGTGCGTGCATGTGCGCGTGTGTGCGTGCGTGCGTGCGCATGCGTATGTGAGTGAGAGAGAGAGAAAGAATAGGCGGAGGTGTTTCTGTCGGGGACAAAAAGCGCATGATTTATTAGTTGACTTTTTGGTTAAGCTGCCGTTCTCTCACATTTTCACCCCCTTCCTACTCTTCCTCCGCACACGCTCACGCTCATGCGCACGCACACGCACACGCATGCACACAACCACACATTGTGTGTGTTAGCAGAAGATATTATCTGCCAGCTCTTCACCACACCCAGTGCTTGCTAAATATGATCTCTCTCTCTCTCTCTCTCTCTCTCTCTCTCTCTCTCGCTCTCTCCCCCCCTATCTCTCTTTCTTTTCTTTAATCTCTGCCTGGTTTGCATGTGTGGTTTGCATGCCTGCATTACTATGCGTGTGATAGTGATTTGTGTGTTATATGATCACTGCCTGTCTTCTGTTAAATGTGCGTGTGTGTGTGCGTGTGTGTGAGTGTGTGCATGTGTGCTTGTGTGTGCGTAAGATGCTCTGGATGTACAGTATTATATCCTGTACATATGTACAGTACAGTTCATGTGCTCCTATAGTATACTGTCTGTCTATAAAGGGGCAATCTGAGATTAAGATTATTTTATGGCCTGAGAAAGGAGGACCCCCCTCCCCTTCACTCGCGAACAAGACCCTGAGGTACTCGAACTCCTTCACTTCGGGGAAGGACTCATTCCCTACCCAGAGTATAGGCACTTCATTGGTTTCTGCCTGAGAACCATGGCCTCAGATTTAGTGGTGCTAATCCTCATCCCAGCTGTTTCACACTCGGCTGCGAACCGATCCAGTGGGTGCTGCAGGTCACGGACCGATGATGCCATCAGGACCACATCATCTGCAAAAAGCAGTGATGAGATCCCCAGGTCACCGAACTGCAACCCCTCTTCACCACGACTATGCCTCGATATCCTGTCCATGCATATCACTAACAGGATTGGTGACAAAGCGCAGCCCTGGCGGAGACCAACCCCCGCCTGAAACGAGTCCGATTTACTGACGATAATACATACACAGCTCTCGCTGCTGCCCCCGCGACCCGACTCCAGATAAGTGGGAGAAGATGGAGGGATGGATGGATGGATGGAGAAAGGAGGATGCGAGCAACCTGAAAACACTATAACAACACCAACCAACCCATTCCTCACTTGAAAACCCCACCACACAGGTTCACAAACAAACCCAAACAAAGCCACTCGGCCTGTAGTAGCAAAGTAGATGTTAATGTTATGGGAGATGCTGTCTATATGTAAACTCAACAGTGTGTGTGTGTGTTTGTCAGACATAGATGAGTGTGCATCGGGCAGACATGCTTGTGGTCCAGAGCGGACTTGCCACAACACTAGAGGCTCGTACTCCTGCCAGTGTTTCCCAGGGTACTGGAGAAATGGAGACCAGTGCACAGGTGAGACTGTTACGGCCCCTGGCCTGCTGTGTGTTAACGATCCCTTTGCTATACGGTATAGCGCTTGTTGTCTTGCTGTGGTACAGCAGGGAGAGAGGAGAGATTCATCTCATTCATGCTGTGTGTTGTGAGCACAACACATACTCACTGTTTGTTGTGTGTTAGTGGTTGAATAAACTGTGTGTGTGTGTGTGTGTGTGTGTGTGTGTGTGTGTGTGTTTGTGTGTGTGTGCGAGCGCAGACAAAAACGAGTGTCTCCAGCCCAACAACTGCATGCACACGTGTGTGAACACGGTGGGCTCGTACTATTGCGGGTGCAATGTTGGATACAAGCTGGCCAGCAACAATCAAAGCTGTATCGGTGAGTCCCTTTTAAGGTATCTCCAATGAGGCAATAACGTTTGGTTGGCCAATATGTTGTGGATCCTAGTGATTACTGTCATGATCTGCCGCCGTTGCCCTGTCTTTTGTTGTGTTTCTGTCTGTTTCTGTGTTTCGTTCTGATTGTTAATTAGTTACACCTGCCTCTCGTTGTCCCCCTACCCAATGGCCAGTTCCGTTCATTGTCCTTTTGATGCTTGTCTTTGGTGCGTGTCCCTGCTTAGCTGAAATAAATGTTGTCGTTCGCTTGGGTCCGACCTACCGAAGACCTGACAGATTACATGTTGGGCGGTTGAGTGGTCTATGGTTCTGTTTTCAAATGTCTGTCTTTCCTGGAGGCAAAGGTTTAAGTCTCATTGCTGGAACAGCCACATACTGTTCCAGAATATTTCCGTTCCGCTAAACGTGTGTGTTGTTACTACCACTGGCCAAAACAAATGTGTTCCCTGCGCCATGAGATGCTTCTCAAATGGCCAGTGACCTCACGGTTAGGGCGTGGCCTTTCAAGTGATAAACATCATCTTGTTTCAGATGAGAATGAATGTGACCTGCCATCAAGTCCCTGTCAGCAACAGTGCTACAATCTGATTGGCTCTTTCCTCTGCCAGTGCGACCAGGGCTTTGAGCTTGCGCCCGACACTGTCTCCTGTCAAGGTGAACGCAGTCACCCTGACAAACACGTTTAACATACAAATCTGTGATAACATAGCCACAGCACACTGTGCATTCATTTCTAAGGGGTATGAACATCAGTTCATGCCATTCTCATTGTGTTTCCCTCATAGACATTGATGAGTGTAGCTTCTCTAGCTACATGTGTCAGCACCAGTGCATCAACAGTCCAGGAAGCTATTCGTGTGAGTGTCCAGAGGGATACCAGCTCCACGGCAGCAGGATGTGTCAAGGTACCACTGTCTTCCTTGTTGGCATGTTGGCTCTAATTCCCTTTTCATTCTACATCACTATTTTCTATTCTTCTTTGCGTTGTTTGTTGGTCTCCAAGCACATATACTAACTGATTCATCCTCCCCTTCCTGCAAGCTGGAAGATGAGTAACAGAAAGAATGCATCAGTCCACCTATGATAACCTCTTCCACTTCCTAGGCAAATATATATCATGGAATAGAAGAGTGAATCTCAACCAGTTCGTTTGTGGAAAGAATGCAGAGGTTAGTCAAGGCAAACACAGCGGCCCTCCTATGCCCTGATAAGTCACCTCTGTGAATTTATGATGAAGCGGGTTTATTGAACACGTCAGCATTCCTTCAAAGGGCAAGATGTTATTTTTACCTTTCTCTCCCCCCCCCCTTTCCTCTAAGGTCAGGTGCAGGCGTTAGAAGTAGCCATGAATCTGTCGTGTTGTGCGAGAAGGACCGTGTTGTGCCAGATTTTACTCTGTGGTCTGAGGCCAGGTTTGATGGGGCTGTTTTCATGGCGGAGTTGCCACACTGGAAAAGAGCTGTAGTTAGGCCTGCGTTGTTTCAACAGGGGCTTCCTGGTATTTGTCTGTACTGCTTCCCTTAAAACTGGACTGCTGTTTGCTCTGTTTTCCACGGTTTGCACTATTTCTTTGAACTCTGGCTAGTCCTTCTGACTCTCTCTCTCTCACTCTCTCTCTACTAGACATAAATGAGTGCGATACGGGGACCCATGACTGCCGTGAGGATGAAATGTGCTGGAATTACTACGGAGGATTCCGTTGCTTTCCCAGAAACCCCTGCCAGGAGCCTTACATCAGGACCTCAGAGAAGTCTGTACTCAGATCTCCAGTGTCTTTGTTGGTCCGTGCAGTGTGTTCCCCTGTAACTCTCGTGCTCTTTTCAGTCGCTGTGTCTGCCGGTCCCAAAACGAGTGCGAGGGTCTGACACCGTCCATCGTCTACAAGTACATGAGCATCCAATCTGAGCGCTCCGTGCCAGCAGACATCTTCCAGATTCAGGCCACCAACATTTACACCAACACACACAACGCGTTTAGGATCAAATCTGGAAATGAGGCCGGAGAGTTCTTCCTCAGGGTGAGACGACAGCAAGTTACATGTCTTGTGAAAATTCTGCAGGCTATTACATGTCTGCCTGAAGCTTATAACTATAAAAAAATGTTAAATATTTATTTTAAATTAACAAGTAACCTTTAACTGGTTGGTATGGTAGGTTCGTAGTCCAGTAATCACAAATCATTAGCAAAGAATAAACAATATTATATAATAATTATATTATACTGTATATTATAATGTCCAAAAATATTTCTCAAACCTGCTAACATTATACTGTTGTGATTGTGGTTTTATTAATATGATATTTTAATGCAAAGTTAATATGTAACAGTAAGCAACGTACATGTTGCATCCTCATGATTTCAACATTGATTTTAAAGGGCGCAATAAGAATGGTTACATGTAATAATAAATAAAATGAATAATACATTTTATTTGAGGACGCCTCTCAAGACACTCTAGGACACATAAAACATTTGACTAAGACAGGAGCATACGTATTAGAAATATAAAAATGGGTTTGTTGTGCATGGTCAGATATGGGGAGGTCAGTAATATTGGCAGCGGAATACAGTATGTGCATACAAGCACCCTGCTGCTAGAAATGCTGCCAGGTGTTTCGAGTTAAAATGGCTTCTCTTGACAATGCAGCTGTGTATGCAAGGATCAATGTCTGAAAGGTGTCAATCAATCAGGGTCTGAACACGCCCACACACCTGTGGAGAGGTCTAACAGGCGCATTTACTCAAAACACATGTTGGTTTGTAGGGCTTTTAACAGTGTATGACAAACATTGTACTAGTTCTAGGTCTGCGTACAGTGCGTTTTGAGTGTCCTTCTCCCAGTAACAACAAGTCCATCACATGTTTTCACAGCGTTCTAGCAATGTGAGTGCCATGCTGGTGATGACTATGCCTCTGACAGGCCCCCAGGAGATTGTGGTGGACCTTGAGATGATCACTCACCACATGACGATGAACTACCGCTCCAGCTCGCTGCTGCGGCTGACCATCATAGTGGGACCCTACACCTTCTGAGCACAGCCTCTCCTAGCCCCTGCACACAAGCCTGGTCCAGCTCCAGATCAGCCAAGAATAGCCTAGCCTGACACAGCACATAGCAGCTCCGCTTACAGATTATATATTGCACACGTACGCAAGCTAGCGCTAACTTATATTCCATTCAGTAACACAAAGCACACTGGTCACAACACTGTTTTCTCACATATGTCCACACTAGCCTTTTAGCCCAAGCTAAAAGGCTTGTGTCCACTAGGTTTCCTTTTCTAGTGCCGAGAAGGTCTGGAATAACAGGTTCTAGTGTTTGGGTTTGTAACTGACATTTCAACTAACAGAGAAATACACTCAGTTAATGTTTAAATATCGTCAACTGCGGGAAAGCTTGGGAAAAAAACGTCTCGGTGCAGCATTGTTCTCGCTAGTTGAAGCCGAATGTGTTATTTCCGGAGTTAAAATTATTGGAAATACAGCCGCCAACACTCCTAGAAACCTAGTGGACTCGCGTCCTTACTGTGGCGAAACGATTCCCCTTTTATGAGCTCCTCACTACCCTACCTAACAGTTCCTACCTTGCTTTTTACCTGAAGTCTGCATCAGGGATGCTTGCTTTCACAATTACTTTAACAAACAAGACAAATGTAATAGCAACCTCACGCATGTAAAACTTAAAGTCCAAGCTTGTTTTATAGCAAATGCTCTGTGTGTCCTTATATACCGTATGTGAGTGCGTCTATGTTTATACACATGAGTAATCTTTTCCAAAGTGGTCCACAAAACCTTCTGGAAGTGTTAGTGGGAGGGCATTTGTCAGTGTAATGGGCGTATTGAGTTGAGAGTGAGAACTGCCTGTTGTGTGACAACAGGCGTGATGCCCACAGTGTTGGCATGTACATACCTCAAATCTCCTCTGCCTAAGTAGTATATGTGCTGTAGGCATGTTGTGTTTGTGTTTGTGTGTGTGTGTGGTGTGTGTGCGCGTGCGTGTGTGTGTATGTACAATACATACTGTATGTCCATTGCACGTGTAAATGTGTGTTGGCCTGTGTAACTGATGCATACATTGTGCACTTGAAAGCCACATAGATAGAGATAGACAGAGAGAGAGGGAAGAGAGGGAAAGCTTGTTCCAAGCTCTATTTGGTAGATGTAATTGAGCTGTTAATGCATTTGTGTGATGCCATCTTAATAAAAGGTTATTAATATTTTCTCTGCTCTAAAGCTGCCCTCTAAATAGTACCACGTGGCCAAAATAACAGTAAGTCCTTAACTTGAGAACATGCTCAGGAAATGATGGCATCTAGCACAGTTTGGCACAATTCACATCATCTGCGCATGTTGAATGCCAGTTTTGCTACTTGGTGCAACAGTTATTCTCCAGAGAAACAGTTTCTTATGTTGAGCCCAGTCAATAAGTCACACTGGCACCAAGCTAGCTTGCGTGACAGAGATGATTAGAATGCACGACCCTGTGACTAGCTCATATACACAAGAGTCAAAGCAGTGCTACCACATACTTGGCAGAAAGAGCTATCTTTCAATCTCCGCTTAAACTTTCTTTTCTGCATTGGCTTTCTGATTCAATATTTTACACTGTAGACATGCAACACTGAAAAACCATGCTGAAAAGACATTGAAATCATCTATGTTTGCTAACGGTTTTGTGGTTTTAGCAGTAAGCATGTAAATATGAACATTGTGCCTTAGTACACACAGCAAATGTAACAAATGTGTATAAAAACTGCCAAGACTGTTAACTTTCACTGAAACGGCTTTGTGTTTTGTTTTTCCTTCCTATTTATAATATATCCATATATTTTTTTCCACATGTATCTTTAATTGATTGTACTCTAAAGAGCAAACGTTATATTGTTGAATAAAATACCACCAAAGCTTATGTCTTCTGTAGAGGTATATCACATCTCTTTGTTTTCAATCTACATATGTGGGGAGCTTCTTCCTAAAATGTGTGTGAAAGAGATAATATAGCTCTGTTGCTATGTCTGTACTTATGGAAAAAATTAAAAGAATCTAAATATAATGGTGATAAATGCAGTGTAGCCTACTCTGCCCTAGCCCATCATATCTGTCTTGTTTACACATATCCATTGGGGAGGGAGGTGTTCAGTCAATGTGTGCCTAGAGATGAACAAATACATGTGACATGTATTTGTCTATCTTTCTTTTACACACACACACACAGACACGCACGCACACACCAAAAACATGAAATTGGTTGAGCGCTTTTACAGTAAGTTGTTACTCAATCATTCTGCTGCGTGGAGATTTATGTTGTCCACTGTTGGGACATGTAAGTTGATACATTATGTGTCACTGTTCCTCATCTACAGCCCACTGTGTCTATTTCTGTTGTGCAGTCCTGGCATTATTAATTTCCCCGTAGAAAGCACAACTTGAGCAGTGACTAAACTGAACTGCAACAACTCGCTGCAACTGGATACGTGCATCTTTTTGGGTTATGAATATGATTTATATTGCACCAGGGCATCAGAGGAGATATTAAACTTAATCTCTTGTTATGTAGCTAGACATTTCATCAGTTAGTGTAGGAATTGTTAAACACATCAAAGCCCAAGTCACTGGCTGACGATCAAAGACAGGGAAAATAATTATCCTTTTATGCAACCATCTGTCATGTTCTACAAAATGTTAGTGGTGCAACATTAGTTGGGTTGAAAAAAAGGTTTTCTGTTCCTTTTTTTTTTTTTTTTCCAGAGTTGTCTTGTTTGGGGCCATGATATAATTTATTAAAAGGAATAGCTTGAATTGAAAACAAAATGTCAGCCCTTTGAAAATATGTAAAATCTCTCGTCTTTAAAAAACAACTGATCTATCACATCTGTGAACTGTAAAAAAAAAAGAGTGATCTATCACTGTAAAATAATTAGTAATCACTTGTTTATAAGTAATTGTTGTGGCTTGTTGTGGCTTTTCTGACTACAGCCTTTAGGGCATCCTTGTAGATTATGAAGCCTGGGGCCTTAATGGGAACTGCAGGCACATATGTAGGACAGATACACATGCAACACAGATGTAATACCTTTAGGATTCGAACCCAGTTACCTTCTATGAAGTCTCTGCCTCAAGGCCTGCAAGTCTTCCCGGCATTGTAATAGGAAGGAGTGCTGCATAACTTCATTACATTTTGAATCGACATCACACAGTTATGTTGAAAATGAAATCATAACTTAAATACTTCACTGGGAATCGTTCACACACACTTCACGTCACGAACTCATTGTACAATTAACCTGCCGTCACTCTGGGGTCTTTCAGCCTGGGTGTTAGGGAGAGGTCTTTGAGAGTTAATGGTGAGTGTGTGTGTAAAAAGGTGAGAAGTGAGTACTTTATAAGATGGCATTTGAGACCGGAAAGATATTATGAGGTGAGGTCACATGTAAAAGTTGGCACAAGTGCCACCAAGGGTGGCAGAACCACACGAGGGAATTTATAGGAAAACGTCAACACATACACACACATTCTGGCAGATACCACTACACACACACACACACACACACACGTACAGCAATTACCCAGAGGCAAACAAGTTATTAAATTAGCAGAGCCACCCACTTCATGCACACGCTTGTGTTCCACGCGTGTCACTGTGGTGAACTCTACTGTAGTGCTGTCATCGCATGTGGATGTTGAGCGTGCCAGGTCATAAACATTTGCTGCCTGACCACAGATGTGGTTTCAAGGGACCTGGCCTTCAGTCAAGCTGAAAAGCCAATCCTGGAGGTCCATACCTGTGTGATTACATTCTCTAATCCTATACTTTGACTAAATGAGAAGAACTCTCCGGGGGGTTGTAACTGTAATTATATCCTGACAATTAATAGGCCAGCTCTGCGGAGAAGAGTTTGTTAAAAGGTGACATGGCTATATATGACTGTTTGTAGCTCGCCAGGGAAGCCTTTGAATTATGACATAATTATACGGGAAAGAGTGATATGGAAACATGGTAATTATCAGCAGGTACGAGAAATGCGTTTGTGCCTTTGATGATGTGTGTGAGCAGAGTGTAGGCTAGTGTTTACCGCGTGCAGTTGCAGATGCTACAGAGTGGGGCAGAAGCTTCACGGAACAGCACCCAAAGATGAGCGCACATTACTTCAGTGAGCCCAAGTTGTAGTAAGTAGGCTAGTGTGTGTAGTAGTTACAGTTAGCTTGTACAACTATGAAAACCACCAGACATGAATGAATTAACTGAACAAATAGGATTAGTGGAGCAGTAAATGCATGAATCTAAACAATGGAAAATACAGCAATGAGAGAACCATTATATTTATCGACTGAGTGAGAGAGGCAGACCAAGTCATAGGAAGACAATACAGTATCATACTGTATGCACGTATAAGCCTAACCACTGTGTAACACACCGAGACCGTTCCATGTGCCATTGACAGCCCCTCCTTAGTACCTCCAGGGGGCCATAACGCAGTGAGATAATGTACAGTAACATAGTGGAAAAGCCACCGTTTTACAACTCTCACTAAATCTTGGGACTCTCACAAACACCCAGCTCTCCCATCGACGTCTCTCCCACCCTGTCAGTTCACATCTGTCCTGGATTTCCAAGCTGGATGATACACTTTTTCATATTTTCCACTTTCCCTCCCTTGGGGGGGGGGGGTGGGGGTGAATTTATCAAGATGTGTGAGTTTGTGTGCACGCACGTGCATGTGCGCGTGCGTGTGTGTGTGTGAATGACAAGAAAGAAGAGTATGAGTAATGAGTAATGAGTATACAAAGGAGGAGGGTCTAGTTCTGGGGTAATGAGCCAGTCAGTAATACTTTCTCTTCGTGTCGAGGTGTGTTCTTGTTAGAGGGCTCTGTAATGAACAGAAGGCTGGCTCACCGCCTGATCAAATTCCTCCACCGCCTCGTATCTATCTCGCCTTTCCAAAAATGTTCGGCATACCAGTGGGTTTTATTGACTTGTCAGAGCAGACGGTAGAAAGCAAGCTGTGCCTTGTAAGGCGTGCACAGGTTTTCAAAAGGAAGAATGGCAAGAGAAGAGGATGACCCTTTTCATTTTATTACTGCCAGCTTTTGAGGCAGAAACGTACAACGTACGCGAATGGTATACTGTACAGTCCGGCGCCCTCAACCCTGACCAGACAAATTCCCCTGGTATCACATACATACCGGCAACCTGAACCAATGTAAACCTATTACCCAAATTGAATTGAATATCTTAAAGACATATTGCAATACAGTTATTGTAATGTAATGTTCACATCATGTCGGGTGCACCCCTTTCAACACTGGAGTAGATGCGCTTTAGCTCTCTTATAAGCTGAGGCCTATCTTCTTGCAGGTTCTCATTTCTGCAGGGCATGTACAAACATTTTTCCACTGACTGGAACTGAGTACCTTGACTTTCACTGGCATAAGTGAGTCAGGAAATCATAGGGAGGGTAAAGCACAAACGCTGACAGATGCTTCTCCACCAGGAAAGAGCGGTCAGCCTTCTTCGCACCCTTGTAATGGGTTTAGCCTCCAATGTCTTCACTCCTGTTTGCTTGCCTTCCACCCTGCAAATTGGAGTTAACTCCACAGCCACAGTCTTTGAACCATTGCTAATGTCTGCCTCCGTTTCATGGGTGCTTGTAAGAGCATGTTGTCTAATTGCATTTTGTATGGTATGTACATGCATGCATTAATCCATTGTTGGTGCCAATTACATTCCACAGCAAACTGGATCAGATAAAATATGTAAATCTCACAAAAACACTACACACCTGTAAATATCGCAGCAGTTGCGGTACTAAGATCCTTAAAACTGTAACATAGATACAGAGAGATACATGCATTCATTGAGTGTCATTCCACTTGGAAAGACAAACAAGGATCTTGAAAGAAAAGCTGTAATCAAAACTAAAATAACAGTAACCAGACATAATAGTGTACCTTTTATCATTAGCAGCACAGAATTGTTAGAGATAGGGTGAGAAGCTCGGCTATCCGTGAGGAACTTGGAGTAGACCCGGTGCTCCTTTTGCGTCGAAAGGAGCCAGTTGAGGTGGTACGGGCACCTGGTAAGGATGCCCCCTGGGCGCCTCCCTAGGGAGGTGTTCCAGGCACGTCCAGCTGGGAGGAGGCCTCGGGAAGACCCAGGAAAAGGTGGAGAGATTATATCTCCACACTGGCCTGGGAACGTCTCGGGATCCCCCAGTCAGCTTGCTGATGTGGCTTGGGAAAGGGACGTTTGGGGTCCCCTGCTGGAGCTGCTGCCCCCGCGACCCGACTCCGGATAAGCGGGAGAAGATGGATGGATGGATGGATGGGTGGGTGGGTTGTTTGCGGCTGGCTTGGTATGCTTTTACCATTTCTTTGAGCTTTATCTGCTATGCTGGGGCCTACTCCATAATACGATAATATGCAGAATTCCAGAAATGTTCATCTACAAGCCATATATTAATCTAAACCACATTGGTCATTGAGCTTGTTCACTGCTGCTAAACCATCTAATCTCTTTTCATTTGGGTCCAGTTTCCCTGGCTACAGAATTATTTGATTATTATTTATACATTTTTCAGCATATTATCCCAACCTGGTGTGTGTGTGTGTGCGTGCGTGTATGTGTGTGTAAAGGGGTGCAATTGGGGGTAGCTGCGTAACATAGAGTGTTGTCATTTGTTACTGATAAATAAACTACAGATTCCTCAAATAAATTAAAATAGAGCAAAAAAACATTCCTAATGGTCGTAGGGGCATTTGGTCAAATATCCATCAGTTATTGTGATAGGTTACAGCTATGCATGTTGTGTGCATTATGGGTGGCGTGCTCTGCTTTGTGAAACACCTGTGGAAGGTTCAGGTCTCCCCAAATGGTAACAGTAATGCAGAGACTAAAAAAGCTGTGTGAACAATTCGAGGGGTGAGAACCAGAGGGGCGTAAGTGACAACTTCAAAGGAGGGCCAAAACAACATTTTTAAATTCACGTGTCTTTTTGGTATCAACATTTCATCCTTCTCATATAAATGCTTTGGCCCATCTGATGACAAAGCATTACATACAGTTTAAAATAAATAACAATCTATTGTGATAAAATAAAAATATAATATACAAAATCCTTACCACATGCTTTCCAAGTAAGTCCATTTATCACCAACTGGCTTAATCTTTTGTGAAAGTCTTTTGGTTTTTAATTAATAACTCAAAATTGATTAAGAATTCACTTGTGCCATTTTGGCAGGATAAAGAGCTCATCAAGAACTTTAATTTGATATATAAATCTCCCTTTCACCCAAAATGTCACTTACCTCCTCTGGTTCTTACCCCTCGAATTATAAGACAATCAGTTCTATTGGACATCAAGCTTGTTCCTTTTGACAGGATGACATGTGATTAAAATAATAACTTCTGAGGCAGAAAATTGGGGCTGCGAGTAGAATATTTCATCTTGTGTCCAATTATCTGCAACACTAATTGTTTCATTCTTTAAATAACTAGAACTGTAATTGGGTCCAACGACAAGAATCTAAATAGCAGATGAAGCGCGACACCTAGTGGAATACCTGTGAAAACACATCAGAACTCTAAAAAGGTCAATGATTGCGCTTTTTTATTTACCTGTATTTCGGTTTTGTTGTTTGACAATACCAACACAGTAATGACCGTGCATCCTTACTTCTTTACTATGAACTCATAGCCTAGTATGATAGGCCTACCTTATTATTTGATTAATGGAAGAGTGCAATACAAATACAAACCAATAGATGGCGAAATCTGCTCATTTTATGAGCTACAGCCATACATCCATGGCTACAGCAGGCCTTGTCCGTAAACTAGGCCTCTGTTGAAAGGACGTTTACGACATATACAAAATTAAAGTCAGTATAATAAAACAATTCGCACATATATATTTAATAGAAAAAACATGTTAAAATGAATACTATGTAGGCCAATAGCTTACTTAATATTGCCTTGAGATTGGAATCCGAAGAAAAAAGTTTTACCATTATCTCTGTACTGTCGTGCTGCCGTCGGAAGTGTTGAATTTTGAAACATAGCCTTGTTTGGCATGGGCATTTCTCGGTGACATCAGCCTTGTTTGCGAATGGCGCAATTCCATGCTAGGTAGAAAATGTGACTGTGACATTCACATATTACCGCTTGAGAATCGCTGAAGGCTAGGGGACTACTGTATTTTTATGAGCGAGGGAGATCCATAGAAAAACGGATCGATCCGTCTATCCTGGCTGCTCGCTCCCGTGGAGTTGCGCCGTGCTCATTGCGCTGCGCAGCAGTACCCGTTCCTTCCTCTGAGCACGTTCCCGACAAATGTTCCTGGCCTACCCCTCTCTCTCTCCTTCTGCTAATGCTTTCGTAGCTGTAGACTGCTGCTGCTACCTGAGTTTTAGTGCACACCGCCAATAGGGAAACTTGGTTTGTAGTTAGTGGGTCCTCTGCGCACTATGTGGCGATAAAGGCCGCAGTTTATGTTGGCAGCCGGGACGACGGCGTTTATCGGGGATGTAGAGAGGTATAGCTGCACCGCTCTCCCATCGGATCGCACCGTCTCTGCTCTGGCCAGACTGCTGCATCGCGGAGCGGCCTGTAAAGCACAAGATGTCGACTAGAACGCCATTGCCGACTGTGAACGAACGTGATACCGAGAATGTAAGTGGCTGGTTCATTAGACAAACGTGTATTTCCATCATATTTGATACTGTAACGGAATATTGAAAACGGATTTGAACATATTGTTCGCGATTCAGGGAAGTTAATGGCAGCGCGATTAGTGTCTAATGTTGCAGAAGGACTGGACCAATGAACACCCTGATTCTTGTGTGACGGACATAAAGGCATGGTAGGCTTGAATAAAGGAATGGGCTAGGTGCGGTTTTTCACGTTTTACATGATTCTGGACAATAAGGTTGACCTTACCGCGACGTACTGCGTCAGCGTCTGTAGGCTATATATTAGCTGTATGTGCTGCATATGAAGGTTGAGTCGAGACTTTTTGTCCTGATAACGTTTAGACGGTGCTCCATTAGTGCAAATGGAGGTATTTTCTAGTCCACAGCGTCAATATTTGGGGGATGGGATGGATGTTGCCCTACTTTTTAGACGGCAACGCATGGAAGCATCGCAATGTGACATCCATCACATATTGGGGCCCATTGTAACAACTATCTCTTTGTTATGGATTATACAACCCTTCTGGTACAACTGCAAATAAGCTACATGCAGATGGTTATTAAGAAATTACTAAGCTTTTCGGAAATGTCTTATTCATTGTGTGATGGAATGTTTATCAGCGACCCCCTCCCAAGTACACACACCCAAGTAGCCCCCCCACCCCCACACACACACACACACACACACACACACCAGAGAGCACTTCCTGTCTAGTTCTCATACTGACGCACAATGAGCGGGAGTAGAATCAAACGCCTCTTTTGAGAATAAAAGTATGCATCTGTACGTTTAATAGATTTGACATATCTGGGTGTTTCCTGGAAAATAAGGCAGGGTCAGCCTAAAGCTAGCTCTGGGCCCATTATACATTCACACCAAGAGAAATGGTTTTGTGTGTGTGTGTGTGTAATGTTGAAATATTTAGTTGTAGATTTATCTATTATCACATTGATAACCACAATACACAAATAGATTTTTGACTTTCAAGTTGATTTTGGCTTGTCTGATCTGTAAATGCTACTGTTTCGTCCTGATATATTTGCCAACCAACCATCTAGCAGCTTAATATACAGCTTTGATTATCACAGATATGAGCATACAACTACTGCTAGGCTTAAAAAAACTCCCTCGGCAACACAGGCAGTAGCAAGCTTGCCTCGCAGGCAGTCCCAAGGCCACAAGCTGATGAACTTGTTTATTCACAGAGACGAGAGGCCTTCAGCGTAGCGGAAGAGGGACTGCCCACTTTCTCATGTTATATATGTGCACATGTGTGCAGCCAGGTGTTCTGTCATTACTCCTGAAGGGTCTTTGCTAGCTGTTTTGTGCAAACATGTGCACTTTAATGTGAGTAAATCCTACGTTTAACAGATTATTCGAGTACTAACGCTGTAAATCACTTTCCTGCAACCTCTCTGTTAATGTAGTGAGTGGAGCCGAGCCAGCTGTGTGTGTGTGTGTGTGTGTGTGTGTGTGTGTTCCTTCCCGTGCAGCCATAGGACGAAATGGCCATTGGACAGATCAGATAAAAGCTGCTGATGAAAAGAAGGCAAACCACACTTGTCCAGTCAGACATTCAGCTGTCATCAGATATGGCAAAGACAGCTGTCTGCTCCAACATGGCCAGAGCCCCCCCCTGCTTCCCCACCCCCTGATTCTCTGCGCCTATAGTTATGTATGTAGGGAGTGGGACTGAACTTGGAGCTTTTAGCTAGTGGACACGCAGCGGTCTCCGCGGGCAGGCACTTGGTCCATATGATCCCAGTCCCCTCTAGTACCCAAATGCGGAGCTGAAAAAATAAGTTCTAATCGCATGTCTGCTGTAGCCGGGCGCTAAACCAGCTGACTGTAATTAATACGACTCCTCAGCTAGGTATGCACAGTCTGATCTGTGAAACCGGCTGCTTTAAAGCGCGGTTTGAATTTTTTTTTTTACTTTGTTATTTGGGTTTTCAATCTACACACACACACACACAGGAGCATCTGGATCACGAGGTATGACGACCCCCCCCCCCCCCTGCATCGGGACGGTAGGCTACGCTACAGAAATGACGCGCGGTCGCGCACCCTAGCTAGGTGTAGCGTTACCCTGGTGAAAGGGGAGCAGGGGAGCCTGGCTAATAAGACCAAGGGCTTTTCTTTTTTCTATGGGTTGGGTGTGGTACGTGGGAGCAGGGGATCATGGGATTGTTGACCTGGAGTGATGTCAGCAGCTGTCCTAGAGGAAGAGAAGATAGCAGAGAGACGGTAGTTACTCTCTCCCAATGACATACATAGTTCTAGCTAGCTATTTCAAATTCACATGAAATGGTGCGTGGATGGTGTTTCTCTCCTTTGGGGCTTGTACCGGATGTGTAGTCCGCATGTTGTGCACATATGCTTCAGGCATAGAGAACACCTTAAATGCAATCCCTTTCATTTTTGTTATCTTCAGTCTTGTCCAGTAGATAATAAGACCTCTGAGAGTGTTTTAAGATGCCATACAGGGAAAGGAGCAAACTTAATTTTTCCATAAACTTTCTAGAATGATATAGCCTCAGACCTTAAATGCTGTGTGTGTGTGTTGCATTTCCCAGCACACAATGAACACAGGATCACCTTTCTCGATCTCTCGATTTCTCGAGTTTAAGGTTTCATTTCTGATTGCACCATGGATTTCCCAGCCTTGGCACATGCCTAGCCTTACTGCAGAACCTTGCCAGCAGCACTCTTAAGTATCAGAGTGCTTTAGAATGAGACAGCATCATTTGTAATTGGCATGTGTGTGCGCTAGTAGCTAAAATAAGAACAGGCTATTGTGTCTAGCCTAGTGCTGCAGGTCCTATATGGATGTAGACATCACGTTAGGGTATAGGGGTGGTCACTGCCAATGTGTTACTAATCTCCACAAGTGGCTCTCCTGCAGCATTCATCCGTAGACGGCTTCGTCGAACCCCCTCTTCCCCCAACGAAGTCTGCAAGCCGGCACAGCCTACCGCGATGCCGCAACTCGTTCACTTCCACCGAGGAGCACCCCCATATTGGCAACTACCGTCTCCTGAAGACCATTGGCAAGGGGAACTTTGCCAAGGTGAAGCTGGCTCGACATGTCCTGACTGGGCGAGAGGTGAGACAAGCTTATGTCATTTTGAGATATTCTTCATGCATTGTGGTCGAGGTTTTAATGGTAATTAATCTCGTTGGTTTTATGTTGAATGTACATTTTATGACTCGTATTTTGTAGTACCTGCTAACCGGAGCTCAGCTGTTACAGCCTACATCTGACTGACAATCCTTAATTTATTTATTTTTCTAGTATAAATAGCTTAACATTCAGTCACCACAAATGGTAGTGATTCACAGGGTTTGGATATAGGAGCTAGCTAGCTACCATCACCATGTTGAAGCCTCAAAAGCTTAAAAAAAAAAGCTTTGCTCCGGAAATGAGAATGGAATTCATTGTGTAAGGTCGAAAACATCTCTTTAGAATACAAGGCCAGTTTAAGTATCAATAGCTAATTTAACTTTTGTGGCAATTTTGCATCCTATTGTTCCATTGTTACGTCTGCAACAACAAGGGATGGAACCTCATGGGGCAATTGCTAATGTCCAAGCTTCAAAACGTTCTTCTTATACATTCTTTCATATACATCCTCTAGACCTGCATTGTGCATTCATTCCCTCATGACAGGGAGATTCAGACAGGATATTTCCAAGATGACTGCTGTCTGCGCCAATTAGCCAGTCTAAAAGCTTTCTTTAAAGACGAGGATGTCTTCTCTGTTCCCACTGGATGGAAATTAAGTGCTTAATTTACCAGCTCACTGTTTGGTAGTCCTTTACTACGGACTTTGTTTTGATTTGAGGCTTTGCAGCTATTAAGTCTGTTAAGCTACTGTGAATGGTTAAACACTGACCAATCAGTTAGGCCCATTAGGCCAGGCGTTGAGGGTAGATCATCCCTACAAATGGCATGGCCAGATTTGTGAATAACTAAAACATATTTGTAGAAAAGTGTTGCCGCGTAAGTGAGAAAGTGGTCTGACCAGTTGTAGCCTCACTTACTGTAAATGTGGATGCCAACAAGTTGACCTACCCTGTCTTTGAATTGGAGGAAAAAAAAAAGATTTACTGTTTAAGATGGACTGTAAATAATTAGATTCTTGCCCAGGTCAGCAATATTTAGCATCCATTTCTCTGTTTCCACACCAATACATGCACTGCTGACCTGTCTGTGTGATGGACACCCCTGCTGTGTTGTCAGTAATTAAAACTCCTATTTCCACAGGGAAAAGCCCTGCCTTGCGATCTGTTCACTGTCTCTCACTCAGCAGGACCATATAGGACTAGACTGAATGTTCTGAAGCTGCCATTCTGTGTTTTTTTTTCATTCTAACTACCGGCTCCTCACTACCCTCATGGGAACACCTTCCTTCTGCTTTCTTTATCTTGTACATACAAAAAATAAAATTCCATTTCCTGCCTTCAGTGAGACAAATGATTGTTTATTCCAAACCACTTCAAAACATCATGATGTAGATGTTTTAAATAAGAATAGCTTTGCTACATTAGATTTGCGTGTCTGTTCCTGAGTTACTACTTTAAAAAATAAATAGTAGAAAATTGGATGTGTATGTAAAGCTAAATAATAAAGTATAAAACATCTCAGAAATGTAGTTATTTGGGGATGTAGAGTAAAACAACAACAACATGTTGGCTATGCTTATCAATGCTATGCTAGCAATAATAGTGTGTATTCTTAAAGGTATAGTCCGCTATTGCAAGCTAATTGTAAGCTAATACACTTTGTCAGATTCACTAAATATCTTCTCGCATTTCGCTATCGTATCGTTCTGTGCGTGCTGAAAAAATAATATGGTACTTCTACACAGCCCTGGCTCCGTAAATGGGAACATAAACAAAGTGGCGACACCGCTCACAACAAAGCCGTAGTAATATGCTTTGCTTCACAATACGTTTCGATGTGTGGAACTGCGCCGCGGAGGGATTTTGATTTTGAGCTTGAAGTTAGCAAGCGTTCTCGAATGACTGACCCTGCCTTTTAAATATCTTAATGTTTTTACCCTCCCAGTTTTACCTTCAATCAAATGGGATTATTGACCACTTGCTACTGTCTGAGAAGATCTACAAATTGCTAAATATGTTTGTATTCCAGTCTTTGCTGCCTCATCAAAACACACAGCCATTGCTGGTCAGAGGGAGGACAGGTGGAAAGAACACATCGTTACTAAAATGGATGCTACAATATCTCTAGCGTTGAACCTTTAGCTAGAACATCTTCCTCCACAGATCAGATAAGACAGTTTGGCTCCATACCAAGGCAGCCACAGAGGTTCCAGAAGTAAATGAGATGGAGCGCAAGTCACCTTTCTAAATGACAGGCTGCCCTCTGAGTAAACAAGCTACTGTATGGGACTTTGATTGTACACACGCACACACACAAACACACTTGTGGCATTTGCCACATGCCCTCTACTTCAATCTCTGCCACCTGTATCTACATAAGCTGGAACTGTACTGTATAATAAGCCCTCATTTATGAATCTTGAGATATATCCCTACAGAACACCAATATCATGACCCTATTATGTCAGTGGAGTACAGAGGGTCGGAGGTTACGCAGTGAATGTCCAGCAAGTACGCAAAACAAAACAAACGGGTGAATATTCACAGGATATGCATAGGAGGAAGAGCATATGGGGCATGTGCACTGAATAATTAACAGTGATCCACGTTTTCGTGCTGTCGCCGTGGAGCTGAATTATTTACCCGCAAATCCATTAGTGGGGAAACGCGCAACACATTCATCACGTCATGATTTTTGGGGGTGTAGCAGTGGACGCAGCGGCGTCCTCTCGCGTCGTTGAGTTAAGTTCCGTAACGAGGACATTCGGAAGAATAGGGCGACGTCGGAGGACGACCGACGTCAAGCTCAGGCACCTTCAGGCACATGCACATAGATAAACGGTGGCCCAACAAACGTACGCACGCACGCCGTTTGTAGTCTGCGACAGGAGAACACCGGCAGCAGGGGAGTGAAAACTGTCTGTGCACCTGCCCACTGAAAACAGGCCACAAATAGACACCACCTGCGAACAGCATGTCTATACACAGCGCGTCCCTGCAATATTCTGTTTTCTTCCACGATCTTCGCATTTGCTCCCACGCCCTCCCACACGTCCATTTTATGGCGTTCCTCTTTACATCTGTCTCAGTCTCAGACATGCCAGGTTTTTTTAGCATGCTAATTTAGTGCCAGTGAAATAATTTAAATGTCCCCGCAGTTGTTTTGAAGGGCCTCCGTTGTGCGGAAAAACTTGGGGGAACCTCTGGTTCTGGCATATGAGTATGCAGCAATCTGTCAGCTGTTCCCATGACTCAGCATCCTATTCCTTTGTTTTCCTCTCCCCCTATCAACAGCCTGAGCCACCATCCGCACCTAAACAAGTCACGGCTGTTGCTGCTCTCATCTCATACCTCATTGTGTTTGCAAAGTGGAAATAAGGGTACTATAGCAGAAAAGTAAACCTTAAATAACACTGACTTAAAGGGATTGCTGAAAGGGATTGCAAGCTAATTGCTATTGCAAGCCAATTGTAAGCTAATACACTTTTTGTCAAATTCAAAAAATACTTCCTTGCATTTTGCTATTTTACCCTTCTCTGTGCGTGCTAAAAAAATATCATACTACACAGCCCTGGCTCCGTAAATGGGAACAAAAACAAAATGGCAAACACTGCTCACGTCAACAAAGCTGTAGTACTGCGCTTTGCTTCAGAATGCGCTTGGATGTGTGGGGAGGACCGTGGTTTGATATCGTTTGATTTGAGCTCGAAGGCAAGCGTTCTGGAGAATTACTTACCCTGCCTTTAAAGGGACACAGATTTGTCTGTAATTGTTAAGTGGCTCACATTCCTCTCTACCCCGCCTGCTACAGCTCTCATAGGCCATACTGTCCCCTACCCCTCCCCATCTAGCCACCCACACAGGTTTTAAACATGGACAGATGGGGGGGGGGGGGCTACTTAATACTGTGTAAAACATATACTTCCTTGTTGGTGTTTTTATTATTGCTCACATAGCAATGGACTGTAACAGGGCATTACAGTAAGACACAGTATTTCATTGTTTGTTTTTTGTATGTCCTATGCAAACTGTGCACTTTGCAGTCAGCATTCCTGGCTATAGTGACACTGTGTATGGTGCTGAGCTGTCAGAAAGTGAGGGGATTTAGTTAGTTCTTGAATCTAGTGATTGCTGAGATGGATACATGTAAAAACTCTACCCAGTCAGAAGGGAGGTAATCTGAATGCCAGTAGTGAATCATAATCCAAAAGTCCTTTGGATTCATAATTACTTTTTAACCATGTGGTTTGGTAACCATAGCATTCAGGTTTACATGTGTAAACACTTGTGCCTTTGTCATTCAGTGTAAAAATGTTCTTTTGATTATCATTTTGCAAACAAAGGTGTATGTTTTATTTTTGGTATTAATCTTAGCCAGTCAAAAGGTAACGAAGATGTTGAACTATTTTAACCTCATTATTATAAGAAAGTAGTTGATTTGTCTGTCTCCAGAGCTGGCCACTGATAGATTGATAGATGATTTAATAAAATAATTTGAATTTATATAGTCAATGTTTTGTCTTAGAATATTATCAGAATGAGTTGAAACCACAACGCAAACACAAAATGCTCTTTTATTAAATATATTTCTGTAAATATCTTAGTGTTATTTATTTACTCACATTTAATAGGCATAGGTGTAATGTTGGGATAGGCGATATGGCCAAACCTTTTATCAATGTATAATTTTTATATCACTGTAATTCTATATCATATGGTATTTCTTTTAGAAATAAACTTTTATTTACAATAACTACCTGGTAATACCTACATTCCGCTAGCCTAATCCACTAAATGAAATATGCATGTGGCTCCCCACTACATCACAGGGGTTTTGTCTCAAGACTGACCAGGTCATATAAAACAATCCTGACTGATTCAATGTGCCATGTTATAGAAAAATCTGTAGACAAGTGACTGATCACACCGATGACACTGTATATTTCATCACATTGCCCAACATATGGCCTAGGTTATACAGTGGGTATAAAAAGTCTACACACCCCTGTTAAAATGAACAAAGAAAATTATGTCAGAACTTGTTCCACCTTTAATGTGACATATATATATATATATATGTATGTATGTATATATGTATGTATGTATATATGTATGTATGTATGTATATATATGTATGTATGTATATATGTATGTATGTATATGTATGTATGTATATATATGTATGTAT
>JAODUE010025856.1:0-58533 GCA_027564755.1 Amblyopsis hoosieri
GTGTGTTGGAGCAGGGAGACATCTAAAACATGCAGGATAGGGGCCCTCCAGGACCGGAGTTGGGCACCCCTGGTCTACACAGTAGTTTTCTTACCGTTTGAATTGTTTCAGGAAGATCCCAAGATTCATACTTCTCTTGGAGTCCAGAATTGAAACCTAAAGAGAAACTACTCATCATGAATATGAATTTGAATTAGTGCGAGAGCACATATCAATACAATTAGACATGCTTGTATAATTCTTCTTGTTTTCCAAAATACATTCATTATTTTTGGGAAGTTCAAATGTTGCTTTTCTATTGTCTGTTTTATAACCGTACAATACCTGAACACTTCCTCAAAACCAAGAATCTAGCTAGAGGAACATAAAAAAAAAAAGTTTCCCTTTTGAGCCCTGCTGGGTAATGTCATGTGACTTACATGCCCAAAAAAAAGCTTAGTAAGATAAACATCTCTAATGAAGTGGTGGTTCTCTATTATGTTCCTGCAATGCCCAACAACAAGCTGGTTTTGAAGTGTGGAGTGTAATTGGATGGTGTATTGTAGTGTTTGGTTGGATTAAAAACATAACTGCTGTATTATCAGGTGTCAGAAACACATATGGACAAGAACCACCACCGTTTATAACAAGACATTCATGATTACGCAATTTAGCAGATGCTTTGATCTAAAGCCAATTAAAGCAATTTAGAAGCATGTTACGACCTGGCTCATGGGCCGTAAACCAAACAAACCCATACCTAACAAACAGAATAACACAGAATGAGGTGTGAAAGTCTGTAGGTGTATGTACTGAATACATGTGGTGCGTGTTGCCTGCTGACCAAACTAAGACCCAAAAACCAACCAACAAACAGAATGTGTGGTGCCAGGAGAGTCACACCGACAGTGTGCTGGAACACACCTATATAGGTGACAGGCACAGGTACACTTAATTAGCCTAATTAGGCTCTTTACAGCCAAAAAGGACCACAGGCCTGCTAAAACCAACCATGGCCGTGACAAAGCAGGTACATGGTCAGGCATCTACTTGCTTCTAAACCACACACAAACACACACCTCCCAATGCCATTGGGTGCTCCCTCAGAAGCTCCGCCCCCCCACATGGGAAACATTGACCAAGATTAGGATAGTGTTGTGTGGTGCGGTCTGCATCACTTTGTATGTGCAGACAAGAGCCACTAGAGCCAAAGCTTTGTAGAACCACCGGTTGTCTTTTTCAACCCTGCACACAGAACGGGCAGCCAGTGTACCGCGAGTCGATATTTGCTGAATTTGAAAAAAGCGTACCCGCTTAAAATCACTGACTACACCTTTAATGCCTTTCAAGCCAGAGAGCAAGCCTATCCCAGAGCCATGTAGAGAGAGAGTCGTGCCATCTCAATTCACTCCAATGGACCGTTTTTTTCACAGCAATGGCGGATCGTGGAGCCTCGAAATAGTTCCCAGAAGTTAGCCTACATACTGAAAGTACCCTAAACATTCTATTTTGAATGTAAATAGGTGCATTATATTCAAACTGCCCACCAAGCACTTCCTGAAACTATTGTGCCATATGTTTAGCCTCTCCATGATCCATGTGACCGCTGACCATTTCAAACTTCCGTTGGCGTAACTCTCTTACTTACATGGCTCTCGCCTATCCTATATCAGGTTTCCATTAACATTCTTCACAGCAACTATGTTATTAAACATCTGCCTTTGTTTAGGTGCCTTCCAAACAGAAAGATCTAGAGCTCCATACCTGGGGATCTTCAGCAAAGGATGTCATGCCCTCAATCCTCTTGTGACCTGAAGTCCTAGTCCTGGGTTTCAGGGTTCGGGTGTCTGCATGGCTGAACAGCTCCTCCATGCTGCGGATGTCGAGCACAATATCCTTCTGCTGCCTCTGAGACGTCCACACGTTCACCTTGCCGACCACACACTGGCTTGGGATGGCGTCCCAGTTGAGCTTCTTCATGGAACGCCGCTGGACAATGTGGGAGGAAAACGGGGGCGGGGGTGGGGGTGGCGGGGGAGGCGGAGGGGGGACAGTGCAGGAGGAAAACAGGGGCGGGGGAGGTGGAGGTGGGGGACATGGTGGGGGACAAGGGGCTGCCACTCGGTGAGTGGAAATGTCCAGGACATTTGGAGGAGGAGTAGGAGTTAGTGCTCGAGTCATAACCACTGCTCCTTCCATTAGCATCCGACTGCCCAGGATCCAGAGTCTGTTGCAGACTAAAATCTATGTACAAATAAATACACAAAGAAATATGAATAGCCTAAATAGCCACCTGCCTCCTTTTTTATAAAAGGAGAACCATAATAAATTGTTTTGCCTGTAGGCTATCTGGCTGTGATCATGACTGACAATGTGTCAAAAGTCTGACATTGTTCAAGATTGAACTCAACTCTATTGTAACAGCTTCGTGCCATGAGAAAAGTGAGGTTTTTAATAGTCATCACAAGTGAAATTACCGCACTGTATTAATACAAATGTGTACGGACCTGTATGCACAGACCAAGAGTCAAAATGTAACCTATATGTTATGTTTTAGCAGCAAGAGCACTTACTAACGCTAAACAATTAGCACACTGGGGACAGGCTAAATTACTCTAGAAAAATGCCACTATCTTACAGTATTCACAGTACAGATCAGACGATTGAACAGGATTGAACATTGACTTATGATCTTACATGAAGTCTGAAACTTTACTCACCGAATACGATTCAAGTCTTTCTAAATACATAAGCTGTGCTCGACCAGTCGGCGTCTCTGTATCAAGAATGTCTATCTGAAATCGCACTCTCACCTGCAGTGCGTGCCTCCACCAATCAAATATCAATTATGGAGGAATGGAGACGCCCATTTAGATGGAATCCTATCTAAACAGCATTTCAGCAGTATGAATAAAAACGTTTATTTATGTTGTGACACTTAAATGTTATTTGTAAATGTTACACTTGCAAAAAAATGTAATAGAAATAAACAAAAGTAAAGAAAAACAAAAGAACTACATTTTAATGATTAATCTAATTTCATATAATGTAACTAGTGCCTATTAATTTAAATAGCAAATTAATTTGTTACACCCTAATGAATAATTTGAGTTGCTATTAAAAATGTCCTGTTTGCTAATAGGTGTTAAGTAAATGTTATCTATGCTCTTCATGTAAGATGTTTTGTACATTAGAATTATATTTCTGTAACTGTATTAAGTGAAATTTGCATGTTATACATTTTTATTAAGTCTTGCCGATCTGTCTCTATGACAAGAGAAGAATAATGGGGGAAAAAAAATCTAACAAAATAGTGCATTTGATTTGCAAGTTTTTATTGTTCCCATTGGGAGAGCCTGGGTGTGAGTAAGGAATCAAGGCAAAATATCACATCAATCCATGAGACATCGCTTTCAACTGATGTCATCTAGAATACCATTATGTACAATCATTCATAAAGTACATCAGCGCAGCCTAGAAAATATTGATTGTACACAAGTAAAATATCACTTTATAAATGTCAGTTTTTGCCAGCAACAATATCAATATTACATTTATGAGTTCCAAGGCTAATTAATGCTTTAGAACAGTTATACTCTGGGCAGTTCATTTGTGGTGTTAGGGCTGGTATTTGTTTAAATGCAGGTGCAGTGGAATCATATTTAAAATATTGCTGTGTAAATAAGATAGCAAGTGCACCAAAACTCTGACAGAGGAACTGCATTTCTTTTTAAGATTAAAAACAGGAATAGTATATTAGCCAAAAGGAGTCATTTAAAGTTCAAATCTAACATGCCCAATGAACATGTTAAGACACTGAACATTGCACAAATTGGAAAAAGTATGACATTTAGGAATGGATATTTGCTTTAGCCAGTAAGCACACACTGTGAATATATCTCCAGTCCTGTTTACAACTAATTGTGTATACAAGCTGGCATACAGAAGGCCAAGAAGTCAGCATTCAAGCAGTCACATGTACCAAAACCCATATTGTGTTTTATCAGTGCCTGCCATGCAAATACATGAGACAAGCCATGGAAGGACTAACCCTTTAACAGATGGAGTTAATATGTAATGTTGTACTCAACTTCTTATGGATGTCCTTGAATATAATGCAGCGGGCATTTAATCAAACATCCTATATGTAGTATATTTCTAGTTTTCAGAAAATCTCCAGGCATAAGTCTATAGTGCACATACCCTTTAATGACCCTAAACTTCATTTTGAATATACCCTCAGGCAGGCCTGCATTTAGTTGATTCCATGACATTTGACTTTTAAGTTAAATGTAAGTATAATATTGCATATACTAGAAGTGTACTGAACTGTTTGATTACAACATTCGCAGAAATAAAGCTAATAAATACATGAAATTACAAATGAACAGAAAACAAAACAATCATGATTAGTAATCACTATGTTGTATTAATATATATCAACCTCATTGTCATGACTGTATAGTGGATAAATAGAATTGCTGTTATATCCAACTACATTGAGGTCTAAACTTAAATATGAAATATGCATTAGTCATTAGCTAGGCAACTTTTGAGTGTTAAGAACTGAAGATACACACACCACAAGTTTATATATTTTGCTAGTAAGAGTACTTCACATTTTGGTGCTACATGTGATTATGGCACCTGTGTTTGTGTATTTAGAGCAAATTTAAAAACATTAGATGAAGAAAAAAACATTGGTGAATATCCATTATTTAAATAGAGAGAGCAATTATGCAGGATTGCTGACTATTGTTTCTTGGTGGAAGCTTGACTGATTATACCTTCAGCCTTCATTATGCCAAGCTTACACCAAGGCATTTCACTGTATACAGATGTTTAACATCTGAACCAAACCATGGTGCTCTCTGAATCTGTGTGCTCCGGTCGCCATCTTTAGACCACTGGTCACAGTAGTCTTCACCTTGGGCAACCGTTCAGACAATATTTAACAGGTTACTTGTCCTAGAGCTTTTAGTCCTGGTGTGTGCAATGATCAACATGATTTAACTTCACATTGGCATGAGCCATCTCTGGCTGACACCTCCCTGATTGGACAAAACAGGGCAATAGCTGTTACTACTTGTAGTAGTTGGTGGCATAATTTCTCCTTGATATGGAGGATTAACAGTTTTGTCAGTGACTGACAAGCTCAATTATGTGAAACACAAGCACTCTCCTGTCAAACAATCCTGCGTCAGGCTTGAGTCACGTCATGTGGGATGTAGCTAAATCACATCTCTACAACTAATGTGAGTCACACTTCAGTCAGTTACGGTCAACTTGTGTAAGACCAACGAATGATCAACTGCCTGTCCCTCCACACTACACCCACGGGTGATAGTAAACCTTATCAAATAAAAAGTAAATAAAGCCAACTGCCACTTGGTCGTTTAAAGAGCCATTGATAAATGGCGATGCCATATTAACTTATCTCTACATATGTCTCTGAAGGGAACAAAATAATAAAATAATCCAAACAAGTATAGTTTAGGAGAGCTGTGGCAGTGTAATAAACTGGCATTGCATATACCATGCAAAGTTAAAGATATGGGAGTTTCAGGTGACATTTTCCAACTGCAGCATTTCATAACACAGCAAACTACACTTGTTTCAAACTACAATCACATCTTTTTTCCTAGTGAAACAGTACTTGAATTGAAACATACATTGATACTCAAGATTCCAGTGTACAGTACAAACCATTTCAAATCCTGATTTGAATGTCGTCATAGTACATAGCTCTAATCTTACAGTTTATATAGTACATAAAAACAAAGTGAGGCACACTGGGAGAATGTAAAATAAGAACGTTTGGAAGTGGTTTACGTAGGCGTCGGTTACGTTTGAGTCCCAACATTGAATAATGGTTTGTAACAGCTCGCCTTCGCAGCTGTACTCGCCGTCATGGGCTGAGCACTTCGTGGTGCGCAACGATGACCAGTAAAAAGGGACAAAGGAGAAATAGACAGTGGGAGAGGGGATACAGGAGGCATCGGAGAGGGTCAGCTAACTGGGGGGGGAAGAGAGGGGGGAGGCACTGAAAGCCCCGCAGGTCGATGACAGTAGCCACTTGGTTTTCCTCGACTGCCACCAAAACACCTATCCGTACGCTCGTCTGTCCTGGCATGTCTTCATGCAGCCGCTTGTCCACATGTGCCTTACCCTCCGTAGTGGTCCTTCGTAAGGGTGGGTTTATTCACAGGGGTGGTGGTGGAGGAGGTGGAGGAGGAGGAGGAGACGGGTCTCCCCTTCTGCCACCTGCCCCCTCACTGTTCCTCTAGCCAGGAGGGCTTGTCGGCCCCTGGGGGCCTCAGCTTTATGTTGAACTGCTTCAGTGTTTGCTCCAGCTGCTGCTGGTTGCCAGCGAAGTACGCCGAGATGGCGTTGTGAAAAAGGAGGAGCTGTTTATGCATTACTTTCACCTGAAAGACAAATGGTGTATTATACATTGAATAAACATATTAAACATATTCTCTTATTTTCTCATTCTGATCTGCACGCACGCAGCTAAAAAGCAAACTTTTTAAAATTTTTAACCTGCAGTAACTGTTTCAGACCGCTAGAGGACAGCAAATACAAACGCATACAGGCCACTCCCCACCTCTTGCCTTGCACGGTTCAAATTCACCCCTCCTGTCTGCGTGCTACAGCAGCACACAATGGCTCATTGATACATTCCGACAGCAGGAGGTTTAAATGAATGCTGCTTTAAAATGTTACATTCTTACAAAGCGATGGTCGGGCAGCTGCATATTGCCACAACAAGCAGCCCATTTCATTGGAGGGGGACAACATGCAGGAATGCTCCTGCAACCAAACCTTATTCTCTTCCAGGAACTTGACTTTGATGGTGACGTCCGAACGCAGGCGCTCGTACTTGTCCTTGTGGACCTGGTAATGCTCCTGGGCGGCATCGATACGGGCCATGGTCACCGCGTCCCTCGGGCCTAGACTCAGCTCTTCCAGGTCAGCCCGGTAGGCATCGAATTCTAGTCTGTTGGAAACAAGACGTCAAAAGACAAACCCTAAGCTGGCAAAATATATTTAGAGGGGCACTCTCTATGCTGGCGCCTAAAGTGTTTGTATCATAAAAATCTATGGGGGGAAAAATAAAATCATAGATAAAAAAATACATCCTAATGACATTAAAGATAAACATAACCTAGCACACTGTGCACAATTATAAAGGATTTGACCTATGGTTGTACTATATTCTCACTGCTTAGGTCATATTTGTTGCTCCAACTTCACCTGCCATAGTCAACGTATCGTCTTGATCAGGCCGTCGAAACGTGTGAGGAATTCGGTGGCTCACCTTGCGTTTTCATACATCTTGATGGTCATCAGGGTGTCTTCCATGGTCTTGTTCACCAGCGTGTTGATGCTGGACACAAAGAAGTTGATAGCACCAAGGAGAGTCTCTCCGTTCTTACACAGCAGCTTCTGAGTTTCTGCGTTGTAGCCGAATTCATCCTGGAGAAACAAATGGGAAACATGATTGCACTTACATCATATTAGTGAGCCCTACTGTAGGTGTATCTGGTACCGGTAAGCCTATGTTACATTCCTATGGGTGAACAAGTAGGCTACAAAGTAATAAATAGGCTATATTTGGAAATTGGTACATATGCACAACTGTGGTCAATCACAGCCTATATTGTACACATATTGCAGAACTATTACACTTAATAATAATAATAATGTAAAAGGTTAAGAAATTCTAGTGGCAATTAGCTGCTATGCTAACTGATTAGCAGTTATGCTATTAGCGTGATTTTCGTGACATATTCTGCGCGGATGATCCGAGAGCCAGACAGTAAAGTTGTTTATTTCACAAGCATTTTGCTTTCTTAGATATTGTTGCTGTAACGTCACTGTGCGATGCACACGTGAAGTTGCAGAACTGTTTTCCCTTCGACAAATGATAATCATAAATCCACTATCAGCGTTACAACTGACATCTACCCCGTGCTTGTTATACTACTACAGTAGGCATGCTAAGCGTTGGCTAATCGTCAGCTAAATGCAAAGTTTTACTGTGCTGTTTTAATAAATAATAATAAAGCAAACATATTTTATGATTTAGCATCATGACTTAGCAGCAAACAGTCACACTCTGGACCTGCGGAACAGTGGCTTAAGGTTTAGGCGAGGGAGCTGCTCACCCGTAGCTCTGGAGATTTTTGGCTGAGGTCAGCAAAGGTGTCGCCCAGCGCGTGCTGCGTCTGCACCATGCTGTAGAAGTGGCCGGTCAGCGCTCGGGCCAATCGCAGCACGTTCTCGTACTTCTTCTTGGTGTCCCTCAGAACCTCGATCTGGGCCTCCAGCTCCAGGTCGACGGTCCGAGAGCCTCGCCCAAAGCGCTCCGAGATCATCTGTTTGGTACACTGAGAGAGGAGGCACACCAAAGGGGTGGGGGAGTGATGCCGTCACTACAGATGAGCGACAGGACCTTTTGTGAGTGCAGCTCGTTCGTTTTGCTGATGCGGACCCTAGCGTGATTGACATGAAACAAAATGAACTGAATCTGAATCCAAAACATGCATTATGCTTCTTTACGTGAACACAAATTAACAGATCTAATATTGTGTTGTGACGGTCAAACAACATGTATTGCTCCTCAGTCCTACAGCTTCTACTTAAGCAAGCAGTTTTATCATCTACTTGCTGAATATATTTCTAATAATGGTATCATTATATGAATTAGTAATTAAAGGTAATAAACATGCTGAATAAATAAATAAAAAACTGCCTTCTTTGACATATGGGCACTGGCTTTGTTTCAGTCAGTGGTATAGCAAATATATTTTCACTTAAACTGGGGAAAACAAAAGAGGCAAACTGCTGATTAGTTCTGGCAGAAGGATGAGTGAGGACGCCCCTGCTAACAAACACCAATAATAATAGAGCACGTGTCTTTGGGAGCTGTATGTACCTTTGAAGGCAGGCGCACTAAGCTAAAATCACACATTTATGAATGACTCCTTGCTTCGCGTGCTGGTAACAAGACAACCTCTGATACCTTGTAGGTGTTGAGACCCCACTTCTTCACGTACTCCAGTTTCTCCACGGCCACGCCGCGAGTGGCTTCCTCTGCCATCGTAGACGAGCTGCTGCTGCTGCTGTGATGCATGCTGGGTCCTGGGAACGAGGAACCCTGGTCAACATTCTCACTGCTACCAAAAGAAAACCAAACAGAATACAGAAAGCATAGGCTAGCTGCCAAAAGTAAAAGCACTACAGACTATTCTATGCGTGTAGGAGCTAACAAACACAAAGTCAAGTGTGGTTTGTTACAATGTAAACAGCATTCTTCTACTTATACAGAACTATTAACGTGAGCATTTACCGAACGTTAAACGATAGCGTTCCAACTGTACATAAAGACGCCTCACGATGGTATCATTGATCATCACAAATAAGAGGGTCAAATTCAAAACGGTATAACTAAATACATATAATATAGTATAATATTTGCATAATATCTGTGAGGTCACGTGATATTGTGTTGTTGTGTAAATGTCAAATCATTTATAGCTTCTGACACACACACACACACACACACACACACACACACACACACACACACACACACACACACACACACACACACACACACACCAGCGTGAAGTTCACAGATGACTCATGTAAGTCAAAGGGGGAAAAAGAAAAGCAGTGGTGAATCAAAGTAGCCACTCCATATCCTGACAGAAACCAACCTGTGAGCAGAATGATGAGAAAATTAAAAGGCATAGACACAGAGCATTCGCCCAAAGGCCACGACAGGTCCAAGAATAGAATGAGCAGGCATACATTTGCAGACTACCCTTCGTCCAATCATTATAGAAAGCAGAGACTGGCTCCCAGACACCAAGATGCCAGTGCTCCAAATTAACTATGGATAGAGGAGTCAATATGAAGAGTATCATTCCAAATTCAAATGTCTCACACGTGGCACTAAAAAGGACTGTAGGAGATTCACCCTCTTGGTTGTGTATTGTGTCTTGAGTTCAGTTTAAACAATTAGAATGAGTAATGATTCGACAAAAAGTATTTCAGAGATTTGGAAGTAAGCTCATCATACAGACTTATAGGAATAATAATAATCGGAACAAGAAGGGGACTATGCAGCCACCTATTCCTGTAACTGCAATCCTTTTGTTAAACTCAGAGTTGTAGCGCACCGCAGGACCTGACAAGAGAAACGGAGACATATTAACCATATTTAGAGCAAAATACAGGGCAGCCACTACTGTACCAATTGGCCGAGCCCAAGCCCCGCCCCTTTTCGCCTGTCCTCCAGTAACAGTTTTTTTTTTATCTGACAGAAACTCAGTCAACTGTCTGCTTTCCTGTGACATGTTGTCCAACCATGTAACTGTAACTAGGTTGGACAACTGAAAGGGGAGGAGCTTAGGTTCGGTCAATTGTGTTAAAAGGAAAGCAGGCACATGCAGACTTTCATAGGGGCCTACAATACATTATGTATGTATACACACTATGTATTCTTACCACTATCACCCTGGTAAACAATGTAAACAGCATTCTTCAAAACTGAATCCACTTTACTGTATATATGCAGCCAGACAACAGTTCAATATGTAGAATATACATCAAGTCACGCTGGAGTGTTTGTGTGGCTTCTCCCTTACAAGTTTCTTTGAAGACACTCGTAAGGGTAGAAACAGATGCACTATTTCAGCCCAATGAACTGAACATGTATGATAATCCCACCAACAAAAACAGACTACTATATAGATTCCAGACACGTCGTTTCCCCCACCGCTATAATTTCTTCCCCACCTATAAATATAAGTTTATGTATCTAAAAAGGGACATAAACAGTAGGCCACAGATAACAAAGCAGATCTGTTGCATGTTGTTATCAATTTACAGTACTATGGAGGATAAAAGGTGGAAACGTGAAATGAAAATTGAACCTCAATAACAGATGTTCACTGGATTTGGATATGAAAATCTGTCAGAAATATAATAAATTTAACTGATATATACTACACAGTACTTCTTTTAAGTGACACTTTAAAAGCGTGCTTTCTTTTTTTAGCTGCATTTAGTACATTTTAGGTAGATAAAGTTCATGATTATTTACAATAAAATGGCTACCATTAATGACACAAATTCCATAGTTATAACCCAAGACTATACATATGATAGAATAGAATTTCCTACAAGAATGTTCTTGAATGAAAGACCCATGATGAGCTAGAAGCAGTTAGTAGGATAACGGTATCATGTGTCCACACACAGAGAGAGAGAGAGAGAGAGAGACTTTACCTTTGATGGTGCTGGTGGGAATAATGCCTTCTGCTGTTCCACCATAACCCCCCGACACGATGCTAGTTTCATTCAGATTAGGCCCTGATACCATCACCTGCTGTAGGTCCTGGAAGGTTAAAACATAGGAGGGAAGACAGGAAGGGAGAACAGAGGGATTGAGAGTGGGACATTTAGACAAATGAAAACCACTATGAGGGTTAAGACAACTCAATAAACGAGTAACAAAAAGGGTATTAACTAAAAACTAACTCGGAGTTATTCACTAGATGGGGACAAATATTATTATGTTGATTAGTTGTTGTCACTTGATACTACCTACAACTCCATGCTTGCTCTAGCACCTGGAAAGACAAGTTAAATACCCACAACCGGTTTAGCTAATGATTAACGTAATGTTACACCGAGAGGTCACTTTACTTTTCTGGTGGGAGAAGAGATGTAAAATGAAAGCGCACTCTACTCTTTTATAGACAAAGTCCAAATTAAATGTACAAAAGGTTTCAATGATCTCTGCTGTAGATGATGAACAAACACATTGTTTCCATGTTGGAATTTATCCTATCTTAAAAAAATGCTTCATGACATCCACGTCTTTCATTGTCTCACTGATTCTATATCTGTAACAGATTAAAAGGTGTGTTTACCGAATAATAAAAGCTTGTAAAACATCAGCTACATAGCCGGTATGATGTACAGTACTGTACCAGTTCCTTAGTCACACTCCAATTCTTACATTTGATTGACCCACAAAGAACTAAGTCCCTATATCATACAAGGAAATCCATTGTTTGGTTTGTGGGTGATACTATGAGGGAAATGGCATAACAAAAGGTCCATATTCTCATTAAATCATCACAGCAAAATGAGGAAAAGAGCATAAGCACGCTGGATCCTTAAAAATATTAAACCTGGACTTAACAGGAATTCCAAAGTCATAGTTTCCTCTAAACAAGCTTGCAGAGCATGCTTTATGCCTCCCGCCCCTAATACCCACTCCCAAAGATACAGTAGGATATTAGGGCTGTCCCGAATACAATTTTGCAGGTTTCGAATACTTGAGGGTATTTCCGAACGAGTACTTGAATACTCTCTCAAAAACACCATTAAAAATACTCAACTAAAATTAAGAAGTATAACAGAAGTAATCTTCGATTCCAGTAAGCACACATGTAAACTTGGGGTGTTTCTCAATGTCAAGGAAGGATCCTTAGCGGCTGGATTTCAAGGATGCTACGTCATCAAATCTCGACAAAGTACCGTTCCAATGTCTAGGATACTTTAGAATTCTACCAAGGACTCAGTCCTTCGATCAGGGGTTTTTGAAGGATGCATGTGTGCATCCTTCGCGTGCTAAAAATACCCACAATCCTGTGCGAACGTCAGAAGAGATTTTAAAATGGGGCAAAACGAAACTAACAACAATAAAGCACAATCCATTGTTTTTTCAACTGTTAAAAAAAAAAAAACGAAACGCGCGGTTTAATTAAGCATAATGATTTTGAAGGTGGGACTATTTTGAATGACGTCATTTTGCATGCTAGCTAGGCCGTTCCATTAAGTGTTCTTCGAATGCCTTTACTAGCCTCGGAAGGACCCGACTAGGAAAGCACTTGGAAGGATCCGTCCTACCAAGGAAGCATCCTTGACACTGAGAAACACCCATAGTCATGTGCTTAAAATGGCCACTTTGATTGACATGTCAATTGACCCAGTCAGAGCTGTCAAATAACATACCTTCTGTATTAGCCAATAAGAGTGTGTGTTGAATGTCAAGCCTTGCTGTCTTCTTACAGACAGAGCTAATTGCAATCAATTGTGTTGATGACACAGTGTAAGGCAGGCAATTACATTTCAACATGTGGGTTTATATGGAGACATTAGGGATTAATGGGAAAACATGCATGCATAATGTGATAAAACCAATACTCGAATCCCAATATTTAAATCAAATACATACCAAACGAACGAATACCCAAATAATCAAATATTTGGGGCCAGCCCTATAGGATATGAGTTTAGCCTAAATTGTCTCATTTTATTGTAGCATCGCATGTTGCTATCCAAGTAGAAAAATTATATTCATAAACAAAACCCCACACGTGTTCTGTCACAAATGCAAACATTTGACACCCGTTTGTGCTGCCATAAACTCAATAGTGATACTGCAATGAGTTTGTAATGCGTTTTCAAACAAAATATCTCCAAAACTATTTGATGCTAGCTGTTAGCTGCAAGCTCAGTTTTGTTAGCAACATCAATTGGACGTCTCTCACAACAGTCCATAGCCCATATCAAACTCAATGGAGAAAATGCTCGGCCATGAGCTGAATATTTGAGAGACCTCTTGCATTAACGGTTAGTAGGTGACTAATGCTACGTTAATAGGGACAAAGTTAAGAAACTAACAAATATACATAGATCAGACCTGCACACTTTACACACAGTTAAAACACACAAATACACATGGCCTGCTCACCCTGGATCTTCTGGGGCTCCCTACCTTCTCATCTAAGCTCCACTGTAGCTTTGCAGCCTACACAGAGATGGTGGGGCGAGGTGAAAAACAAAACAAGAGACAGACAAAAGAAGGAAAAAGACACAAATGCATAACTGAAATTTCAAGACAAAGATGTGACATACATCAAAGAATATCTGCCTTGCTGTACGCAGAGAGCTACATACATCTTTGGCAGGTAACATTCAAACCTTATATTTGCCATTGAATCCACTAGTTTACCTAGGTTTTTCTTGCATGTTACAGCACATAGTGTTGGTCTTTAACACAGCAGCACAACCTGAGGAAGCAATCTTAAACTCTGGCATACACCTCACCTCTGCCTAAACTACAAATATTCCCAATGACTAATTTCCCTGACGAAATTTACAGAAGTAGACTAGTCAGCCATTCCTAGAATATTATCTATTAAAACTAGCTTGTACAAAGTTTCGAAGGGATAGGTACTGGACCTATCTTGATCCTTTTCGAGCTGTGAAGCATAGCCTAATCTGGGCCGGCAGTTGACTTTACGTTTGCAGTTAGCTAACAGCATAACTTGCAAACAAAGATCTCAACATATCTGAACTGTATGTAAAAAAAAGAACTCAATGAATTTGCACCGAAAATATCCTGGACATGGCATAACTCAAAACTAAACCTGAAAAATATTATATTTTTTAACTGTCCAGGTGCGCATTCTTTTTCGGGATGTTTACCGTAAATTTATAAACATATTCGATAAGTTTAACCAACTAGTATTTCTGGTGTAGACTTGTGAGGGTAGAAGCGGTCAATCGACCACTAGTCAGTCAACTAATCACTCACATCCTGATCCTAAACCCAAATCTCCATGTACAGGCCAAATCAACAAGCAATGTGTTGTTTAATGGGATACTCATGTAGGTCAACTTATGTGTGTGTTGAATTTCGAAGCTGAGTATTCATCCACTAACAGCAGAACACAATGTGTTATGAAATGCCACATGCTAGTATCCTAAAATAACTACAGAGATGTGCACTGGCAGACAGAACAATCCATTTGGATTTTTGCAGCCAAGCCTCTATTAAACGCTGCGTACACAAACACGTTATTACGTACCACAACAGTTTGGAATATTTATGCTACATCATACCTTATGTAGCCATTATTAAAAAACCTTTTCAACTACTAACCCATCTGTATGTCTGGATTATGATAATAAAGCTGTATGGATCAATGTACAATTACAATAGTCATTTTCAGTGAATATAGCCAAAAAACATCTGTGAATAAGCTTTATCTTATTGGGAAGTGCAATGAGAAATCAAATCATACATCATCAATACATAGTATTGTATAAGTGTGAATATGCTGAGGATATCAAGCTGCTTGATGGCGTTATTAATTAAAATCCCAAGGACAAAAACAGAGCCAGTGTCATATTAATTGCATTGTTGCTATGACAACTGGTTAATATCAGAATTAAACATTGCAGAAACACTTCCTGTCACTCATGACGAATAAATTAAATACTGCACTAAATGTATTATGCATACTTGAACACAGGGAGAGATAATATGATTTTATTTTACTATTGTGAGCAAGACATTGTTTGGTTAGCAAATAAACATGTTTAACTGCCAAACCTTCTTCCAGGATGTAGTCTTTGCTAAACCTAGTCCTGTTTGTCCATCAAGGTGCGGCTAGACAAATCTTATAATCGCATTCACAAAATGAACTTGTCCAACAGCTACACTACTGTAGTCTGTAGCTGAAAATGTATTAAAAGTGTAACTGCACCCTAAAATGTGTTTTTTGAGCTGTAAATTAAGTAATAGGATTGATCTGTGATGAGACACGTTAATGCTGGTGTTAATATTGACAAAACTCATGTTTTTATAAAAACCGGCATTTTATGGGCTAAAAACAGAACTACACGTCATACCCGTTAAAAATCACCCCAGGACCTGGCTGGATTTCATCGGTACACTTGGTGCAATCATACGCCATCAAATTCAAACATTAATGTTAATGGGGGTCCCCCTCTCAGCCCCGCCCCTCCCCTCACTCAGCATCTTGACATATTTTTCAAAGTAGTAGTTGGTGAAGCAGGCTCAGAGCTGGGGTGCAGTTACACTTTGATGGCTGCTTTTTAAATTCCAAAAACCTAAAGACAAATTTCCCTGAAAGCAACAATATTTCAATCAAATTATAAAAAAAATATCAAAAAGGTGTGGGGATTATTTAATAGTTTCTACAGTCAGGTCAACTGTTACCATGTGAGGGAGCCTCCTAATGTATTTCTGTTAGAGACCCATTGTTAACCAAACACACAGGATGTGTTTCTCTAGCCTGACCTAAAGGCTGTGTCATCGCTTTCATGGAACAAAGCGGTTCCCAAGGCGACGACAGGACTCCAGGTGAAGTCCCGGCGGAGAGATAGAGGTAGCTAGACGTGCAATGAAAGGGACCCACTAAAAAAGGAGCTATGTGCACTTAACATTATGATTAACCATGGAACCTCTTTAGACCTTCCCCTTTTCTGTATTAAGTAATCACAAAACCATTGGACACATGTTTTCACTTCAGTGATAAGAAAATTACAAACAGAAAAGAGTCAAAAACGTTGAGAGTTGTTTTGTAAGCATCGGATTCAAAACATTCACATGGGTATCTTAGCGTCACCTGAGTGCTTAATAACAATAGTAGCAGCATTAGAACCCATTAGACCCCATCTTGTTACTCTCGACCCACCTGTTCCAGACTGTCATCCTCTGGTAGGGTCCCCGTATCCCCATTGATGTTGATCGGGATCTCCATAGTGGCAGCTTTACTCATGATGCCGTCGGACATAATGCACGGTGCCTGGGAGATGTGAGATAGCGCAACAGAATAGATGGTTTAATCAAATTTTAAAAAAGGAATAGCCTGTGTCACACACACAGGGAGAGACGCTATTAAAAGCTTAGTTCAAACAGCCCAGTGACGGGCAGATGGGAATATGATTGGAACAAACAAGGTGGGTTTTCAAAGAGCGAGGCTATCACTCATCGTGAGAACAGCACCCATGAAAGCCCCGCTAGATGGATCAGACAGTACAATGAGCTGTCTTGTTCAAGTGGCCACTCCATTTTACAGCTAAATTACCAGAACATTAGCAAAACCCGCTCCCTACCATCACAAAATGTTATGATTGGAATACCATTAGCTAATCAACATTCTACTAGCTACTATAAACATATTAAAATATTGCAGGGCAAGCAGTGATGTTAACTGAAATGTTTACCTTATCTGTGGTTGACATAATGAATAGCAACTCAAACTCAAACCATTACAAAGTGTAATAGACAGGTTGCTAGCAATATATGCAACGGTCCTCTCTTTGAGACTTTAATATATAGAACAGAGAACAGAGCCAGCATAAGCTATCATGCTGACCTTTCTATGATGTGGAAATACATTCACAAAGGTTGCACATTTGTAAACATTGTCTAATTATATTGCCATAAAACACGTAAACTGGTCGACTGAATTTTCAAATTCACCCATTTTAGAGATACATGTAGTGTACCGGAATTTTCTTTAAAATTCCATAGACATCTGTCAGATATCATTGATTGAAATTAGGGATGGCACGATACATTTTTTTCAGTCCCGATACCGGCTCTTTGGGTATCGGCCGATACCAAGTACGATCCGATTCCAGTGTTAATTTAAGTTTTAAGTTTATTTGCAAGTAAATGACAGCCAATCTCTATTTTAGGACTTAGATTGCATTTTAGAAACCTGCTGCTGATAGTGTGGCCTGGGTAGGTTAGACATGGCTGATGATTGACAGCAGACCTACACGTGTAAATTAATTTAATTGGATCAGCCAGCTATTTAAGTCAGTATCGGACCGATTTCCGTATCGTATCGGTGCCATCTCTAAGTGAAATGCTCTGTGACTAGCCTGTATAAAATTACAACTTTTGATGCCTCCCGATTTCTATTGTGACATTTCAAGGCCTCTTTAACCTGATTGGTCTGGCAAATCTACCTTGCCTGTCAATCGCATTAATGATCTTACACAGCTACTAAGCCTCCATCATGTTTGTCAATGGCGTTAATAGGGCAAGATGGAGGGAGCAGAGGAGATGAGAGTGGGGGTTGTTCATTTTGTTCTTTAGCTAGCTCTCAAATCCTACCTACAACATGAGCTTAGTCTTAGTTTTCTCGACTATAAAAACTTGGTTTTAATAATCAGTTGTATTGACTGGGATAGCACAGACCTGGATATTGTGTGTGTGTGTGTATGTATGTATATATATATATATATTTTTTTTTTATTTTTTTTTTATTTTTTTTTTTACTTTTCCAGTTCAAGAGAAAATGTATCTATAAGATCAACCTATTGTTCTATGGTATCTGTACTCATCTTAAATGTATAAAAGGACTAAGAATACAGTACACTGGCAGGTGAGATTGTTAAAAATCAGTTATATAAAAAGTATTTCTTCAATATCTAATATGTTTACTAACATACACCCCTCTTCCACAAACACCATCAGCTATGTTGCCAATATATCACCTTCCCACGTTTTAGCATTGTCCCCGTTTTAGCATTGTCCCCGTTTGTGTTATTTTCTCACACCTCCACCCAGTTTAGTTAATGAATCCCAATCATACTGACCTTAGTCATTAGCCGCAGTACAGTATTTAAACCCCTCACTTCCTTGTGAGGTCTTGTTACTTTCCATGCTACATTCTTATTGTTGTTTTCACTGTGTACAGCTTTGCAAATCCCGTCGGGAGTGGTCCTTCACACTAATAATATCCCTGGTTTTGGACCCTGGTCTGTTGTATTGTTTCCGAGAATGGACTCTCTCTGTCCTGATGCCGATCACCTAACCATTGCTTGTCTTAAGTTTCTGCCTACCGCTCAGCCCTTTTGTTAAACTTTTACCTATTCATTTAATAAACACACAACACTTGGGTTATTATACTGTACCACACATTTGTGGCAGTTCCTGTGCTGCTAATCTCAGAACATGGTTGAATCCACTCAATATTTATTTTGAAACAAATGTTTTTGGAAAATGTGTTGACCAGTGTTATTGGTTATTATCAGACAAATTATGTTGGGGAAACAACTGATAGATTTCTTGAGAAAAGTTATCTTAATGTAAGGGTTTCTAGCCTGGACCAAAGGGTTTCTGAAAAATATTGAAAAAAGAAGGTAAAATTTGAGTTTTGTGTTTACACACCAATTTGGGCATGGCCAAATGCAAACTGCTCATGCAAAATAAGACTAGGTCACAATATTTCAGGCAGTGCTTGGACACAGACTAGAGTATTGTGGCATTTTCTGAAAACACCACTGGTGGTTCACATCAGCAAGGTTTATAGACTAACACCAGGGCAGCCAACTCAAACGACTCACAAAATTCACGGTTTAAGCACCAAAAACAATTCAACATGTAAAAGAACACTTCCACTATTATCTTAAAGTATTGACCTTAATACTGTAAGTGAGATTCTAGTCATATTGGGCCCATTCTAAAAATAACTAAAAGTAAAATGTCTAATATACAGCAAACTAGGCTGGTTCTTTTAAGTATTTCGGTATTATTTTAGATTACATGTTTATGGAATTCTCATGTGCATTAACTAAACAGCATGCGATTTTCCAATTACATTTGTTGTTCGAGTGAGTGTGTTCCCTGTGGTGTCACGGGTCTGTAGTGTTTATGTAGTGCTATGGGCTGTTAGTAACTGTTAGTTAACTAGTAGGCACCTCAGAACTCAAAACGACAAGAAGCCTGGGAGGCAAGGTATTCATGCATTAAATGGCACCGCATTCCAATGTACACAAGATTATCAGCAGCAGGCACCGATAAAATCCACGTTAACCCATGCGCCTTACAGAACATAACTATAACGATTAACGAAGTATAAAGGCCTTTTTACATCAAGCGCGACATATAACACAACCAAACTTTGTCATGAGACATAAGATAAACAAACTATCAGAAACAAGGTGCAGCCAGGTGTCGTGCCGCTATTGTTCCTTTGCCTAAAAAGACAAATTTTCTACGAGACGAAAGCAGGTTGTATGAAAAAACAACACGGTAGTCTACGGAAAGGTACCTGTACTGGTGGGAAATTGCGAGGGCAACAATTTCGGCGCAACACCGGCACAGGTGTATCTCTCCAGCAGGTAACGTTATGACGGGGACTATCAATAAAGCATGTTTTTAAGTATGCTTTTATCGGATCTCTTTTTGTATTTACGGTACTGTTGATATTGTTTTAAAAACTCTATTCGATCACTTTGATAAGACTTAATAGCCAACTACACATAGGCTAATAATCTATATCCAAAAGGCCCTATTTATGTGAAAATAAATAGAAGCTACTTCTATAGTAAACGTGATATGATGCAATACCAGCCACACATTAGAATAAGCAACGGAGACGAAAATAATCGTTTACAAAGGTAATGTCTTACCCTGTCGCTTGGTCCGGTAGTTGGGAGATAATCGGCAAGCTAGCAGGCAAGCTAACGTCAGTGCATCCCAGTATGTGCGCTGCTGTGACAGGGTTAATATACCTTTGTCGGTCTCAGTAAAGAGACCAGTTTAATCAATAACACAATACTCGTGTTAAAAAATAATGTTATATCATAACCTAATATTGACTGATAACGCTATGTTTTTCTCAGTACCCTCAGAAATAATCACACGGCGTTCCCGTTTTTTTAAGCAAGGAATGCGTTTACGGAACTGACGACACACGCTCCTCCATGCAGGATTTTAAGGCTCCAGCCCAGCCCATCACTCCGAGTGTGTAGGGCTGCATGAGTGTAGGCTTACTGCACTGCACAGTGCTGCCAATCAACGCCCGGAGTAATAGCCCAGGCGTGAGGCGAACCACAGAAAAATGAAATAAATGTAATGAAAATGTATTAGTTATGTGACTAGTTTAATATAGTTTATTACTGTGCAAATTTATACCATGGTAAATAAATACAGATGTAGTCATCGGTGTGTTAAGAATCAGCACCCCCTTGTGACATAAATGTGTTTTTCTGTTTGGCGCCACAAACCAACAGGTTTTGCATGAGGTCTATGAATCAATCTGGCCTAAATATATTTTACTTTTCATTCAAATAATAGGTAAACTACTCATTTTAAATGCAGTAGGTCTACATAAATCATATTATATTTAGTGTTAAAACTGATTAGCCTATATATTGACAATAAGTATCATTGGAATCCAATTTATATTAACAATATTATCCAAACATTAAAGTAAAAAAAAACTAAAACAAAAAACACTACTGCACAACCCTATCAACAATTATTATTGGTTGGTTTATTGTCTATGGAGGTGTTTGTCCAGGATATGCCACAGGAAGTTCACTACATAAGGAGACTAATCAAAGCAAGCAGGCTTTGGAATTCAGAAAAAATAATATATGCAATATTGAATATGGAAATGTATATGTAATATGTGTAAATTATACCTGCCACACTAATAATAATAATAATAATAATAATAATAATAATAAAAATAATAATACCATAACACTGCCATTGTAGCATACATTTTAATGTATACGTTCTAACACATTTTACAGCTGAATGCATCCTTACAACCAATTGTGTCCTGTCATGATGTTGAACTGGTTTTCTCAGTTTACTTCTGAAACAACAAGGAGTCTTATATTTTAATCCTTATATTGCACTTAATTACCCTGGCCGCGCCATAGAAATAGGCTACAGTATTACTGCAATAGCCATCTCAGAACCCAACAACACAAGTTGCTTTGTATTTTAAATATCCAACATATGAAGCTATTAGCTTTTTATGTATTCTGTAGGTAGGCTACATTTTTAATTTACTGATTTATTTTATTTTTGATTGGCTGAAGCGATGGCTCCCATCTATAGAAGAATATACCCCCAGGTCAATGTGCAACCAGTGGACAATGCAAAAATGGGTGGTGTTCCCTGTGCAAGGCAAGGAGTTCCTTGCCATGCTGGATGCATATGTGCCCATGCCCTCTCAGTCCTCATTTAGGAAAGCTTCATCTTGTGATAACATCTAAGCATTACAAGTGCATGTTCCTGTAGTTGATGATTTACAGTCTAAACAGATTTCTCACGCGGCACTACCATGGACAGCATATTTTAAGAAATTAGAATTCTTCTTTTTTCTGGATATATCCTGGGTAATAAGTTATTATTAAATTGAAGCACTTGCAAACATTTTATTGTAGAGGCATTTTGGCATAAACAATTTAATCATAGCCAAATTCTTTCAGTATCATATTATGTAGATAATATATTACAGTATACAGTACATGACTGAATGGTTTTACAACCAATTTGACCAATTTAAATAGCCGGTAGATTCTCTTAGCTGTCTCATGCTCTCTAAGCAAGATTTAATTTATTGACTTGAATGAAAGATGCCTAAAATCTTGTAAATTTTTAATTGATTGCTTAAAACAATATATGAACACCGCTATTTTGATATAATATTAAATACTTTGAATGGAAAAGGCAATTAAATATGTAATGAACCCCACTATGGCTAAATTGTATGAAGAAAATGGAAAACAAAAAAGAAGTCAGTTTTTGAAATGACACACAATAAAGATGATGAAAAAAAACGTCACTCATATGTGTACATAAACGCACAAACACACACACTTAGAGAGCAGTTATCACGGCTGGAACGTGCACATTTAACAGTGTGGGTTAAGGAGGGTGTACAATATGTTGTATTTTAAGCTCCAGATGAAGAAAGTGAAAAAACCCTGACATAGTCAACAACTGTATGAAATCTGGGCTGTCTGGTGGAAAGTGGAAATTATTAGAATCAGGTGAAATTGTAAGTCAACTATAATCAGTGAGTAGCGTGCAGACTGCACCTTGTGACTCAGAAAATTACTCTTGTAGCTACGGGAAAAGTCACACACAGAAAGGTTTGGTTCCCGCCACTATACTGAGAAAAGCTGACCAAGAGATTTCTATAATCATGGGGGAAAAGTTCTGAAAAAATGTCTTTGGAAGTTACATTATAGCCAAGTTATATACATCTTTAAACTTAAAAGCTAGATTAAAATGAGTTTATGAGCCCCGGGCCTCCACATTGAGAGCCAGACAGTGCAGTAATAAAGCATAGTTATTTTCAGGCAGCACAAACCAGAGCAGAGGTTTGCGTGAGAATCACTGCTGACTAACAATATTTATTAAGCTGTCCTCACCAAAGATGCAAGGTAAATACCGCTGAGTAAGCCTTTATACACTCATTTTGATGCAATCCCTATCCCGAGGGGAAACAATATGAAGATGATGATGATGACCACCCAGCTTCCACAGAACCCCTACCAAATGGGATGACTAAACACCCTCACAGGGCCCACATTCATTTAATTATTGAGTTAACATCAGTTAAGGAAAAGCACTTTTCTTATCTTACCGTAAACATTCACGTAGGGCGGTTACAGTAATGACAATTACAAAAAAAGCTTCAAGTTAATGGAAGTGCCCAGATCTGTCATACAATGTGTGACTTGTGTATCAATGGATTTTAACCAAACCATTGTTACCTCTAACTTACCAGACTGATGCCGCAGGTTCACATTGTGCAGACACCCTCTTTTCAAACAATTATTGTCAACTCTCTGTTAGGCTGTTAAACACTGACGCCATCTGCATACACTCTGCCTTTTATATAAGTGCCTCTGTTAATGCACACACACACACACACACGCACACACACGCACACGCATACACACTCACTTCTTTAAATCAGTCACACATTGCACACACACAGGAACATATTAGAACACAGTGGTTAAGGATTTATTTAGGTTTAATTATTTTAAGTAGAATTGCCTTAGCTAAATAATTGTGTAAGTTACTGGTAATTACCCATAAATGTGATTGTCTTTAGCCTCACTGGGTGCTGCATTGAATTGTTATACAGCAGTGTGTGTGTGTGTGTGTGTGTGTGATGTATGTGTATACAGTATACAGTGTTTGTTTTAGTATGCATGCAGGTATAGTTTTCAGAACTCTGACCTAGATAAGTGCTACAGACGAAGGGAAAATGCTAACCCTCTCCCTTAGCCTGTAACCATAGAAGGAAAAATAAATATTCACACCACTTTTAAAGGTCATAGTATAGGAGGATATACTAAATAAAGACTACACAGGGTGTCTGATAAGCCATGCACATTACCTCTAAACACTTTAACTCAATGTCCTTTTTTTACACTGGGACAGTCTAAACATTCATTCATTTATTATAGAAGCAGTCCCAAATATCTCCAACATTTGTGAAGGTATTTTAATTATTGAAAATGTCCATATCTGTAGAGAGAGAAGAAAAAAAAAAATGTAATAGGCTTAGCAGTTAGCACCAATATCAGTAATGTTGTTATATCCGGGCTCTGAGATTTACAGATGTATATATTACAAAGAAAAGGAAAAGCTGCGATCTATGACTCTCCTGCTGAGCCAAAGGCTGGTAAAGCGCAGGGCTTTTAGCAGCCTGGGAAGCGTTTGCTTGATGTCAGTGCCATAGATGTTATTAATGCTTCCTGAGTTTATTTTGTTTTTCAAATTGGCTACCTGCATTTGGCAGGACACAGAGAAGACCATTAAAAACCACACACATGAGAAAGTCCTCAGACATAATCAGAATAGCACACACACGCTCATGCACACAAAGACTAAAATGAGCTGTGATTGGACATGTGACCATTGGTTGCCAAGTTTGGTGTTTTACAACAGCATTTGTTCCTGAATCTGTTGGTTTATGGCACACTGTGGGTCACGCATTCCGTCTCAACACAGCCAGAGTAATATGGGGTTTGCACGTAGACCCTCACCTCAACCCAACCACACACAGGCACACGCACCTACACACGCACACACACGCACACACACGCACACACACACACACACACACACACACACACACACACACAGGCTTCAGATATGTCTGCCCACACACACTCAACGGGGCACAACCCACATCAAAGCAGACATGCAAACCCCTACCAACAAACTGGTGATCCATAGGCCTGATCATAAAAAAGAAAATAAGCATGCGTATGAAAAAAAAATCTAACAAAATAAGACCCTCTTACCGCATCTGCAGTTACTCAATGGTTAGTCAAAACCTTAAATGAATAAAGAGCCTCCATTATCATCTACAAGGGTTTCAAAAAGTTTGCTTTAAAAAAAAAGGTTATTGTTAAGAAAAAGTGTCAACACCGATTGGAATCATTAATATTGGATCAGCTGCATATCACAATCTGCAATGCCATTTTGGAAAAGATTTAAAAACAGCAGCAGTGCTAAATGTATTAATTTAAACCTAAGATTTTTTTGATGTACCTCTGGGAACAGCTCTGGTTTGCATCAAAATGCACTGCCTTGGTCCAGAGGAGGATTCAACGCTGGTTTGCACAACCACGTGTGTTTTGACAGCAGGTTGGTTTGCTGAGCCGAGTCCTTTCTCTCTACTGTGTAGCCACCAGGTGGGGCTGTGGGGAAGGCCAATGCAAGGCATTCATGTGGGGAAGGCCAATGGAAGGCATTCATGCTACAATATTCATTCCAAGCCACCGCAGAAACAATGGGCCAGTTTAGACATTTACTATGTTTATGGAGCCTTCACATTCAGTCTAGCACTAACAGGGAAATAATATTTATATTAATAATATTAGCGTTAGTAATAATATTATTATTATTTAATCAAATAATATTAAATATTATGGCGTTACCGTAATGCCATAGTAAGCACTTTTATCACACCTATGTGGCTTGTGTGTGTTCCGTCTTCAACATAAAACATTATGTTATGAATGTAGCTTGTTCTTAAACAATACCTATAAAAAATAAAACACAATATAGTGTGTTAGATTTGAAAACAATCTTAGTATATGGGTGAATCTTTCTTTCTTTTTTTCTTTCTTTCTTTCTTTCTTTCTTTCATTCTTTCATTCTTTCGTTTGCTAATATGTGCTACAGTGCATGTCTGCTGTAAAAATACGATGTATTTGTAATGTAGAAATGTGTTTCCTGGAAATTTGCAATCACATGTACAATAAATGTTTTCTGTGACTGATGCATTCTCACACATATCTTGTATGTTTTTGTGTGTGTGAATGTGTTTGTGTGTGAATGTGTTAGTACCAGGGCCACACAGTTACTCCTTCAGTATCAAATAAACTGTCATCCATTTTAGAATGTCTTATTTTTATAGCTGTCCTCCATATTTGATGAATTATACACTGTCCACCACTTACAACTGTGTGGCGGACCACAATAACTGTCAGCACAGATCTAACCAGGCAGCCATCCTATTGCAAATAGTAACACATGCACACGCACACGCACACGCACACACACACACACACGCATAGATCAGGCTTCTAGTCTATACTGTAGGTCTCTGGGCTTTTCCCAATGATGATGCGTCTGGGAGATAGCTATATGCATTATTCATCCTAAGACAGCCATTAGTGTTCTCAATACAGTCTTGTCTGGAACTGTCCACATGTGGGTTAAGATTCAGATGGAAGTTTTAGAAGTTGGAACTACTTGTGGGAAAGTATAGAAATGGGTAAGAGGAATGATGTGGGGATACAGGTCCATGTACGAAGCAAGGGTCTTGATAAATGGTGGAATCTCTATATGACATAATGAGCAATGCACTCATATCGCTGAGGAGTCACAGTGTCACATGAATTATGAGTTTTTATTGTTTAAGTAAAAGTACATATACTGTATTCTGTTATGAGGTACACATACTGTATTTACCATAAATGACACATGCATTCAACATAATGAGCATTATCACATTCTTTTGATGCGAGACAATAAAGTCAACATACACACATACTGTTTTTCTTGTTTGGTAGTTATAAAATACCAATATCTTTAAAACATGATGTTATTGAGGTGTTAGAAAAAAAGAATTAACATCTGTTCTTAAATCCTGTTGAAAGTGTACTTTTAGAATTGAAGATCCTTTCCAAAGCAATCAAAACGTGATATCCCAATGGTGCAACCACTTTTCATGGTTCAGTTCAAAAATCTAAAGAAGCTAGAACCTTGATTGAGTCTGGGCAGCATCACCTGTCCATGCATTTTCTCTTAGCCACTTGTTCAGGGGTTGTGTCGACTGGAACCTGTTCCTTAAGGTTATGAGTCAGGGAGAATACTTGAAAAGACACACCAGTCCCAAGAGGTTCCCTAAACACACTGTGGGTAATTTAGGGTTTCAATTATATTAACCTGCAAATAAATCTTTAGAGAAATGCAAGAGGAAACTGCAGTGTCACACAAGCAGCGACATGGGAGCATGGTATTGGATTGGTTATTATGTTGAATAAGAATACGCCCTATGCAAACTCCATGGAGACTGGCCCCATACGAATAATTCAAATGAGGAATTATATCACAGCATCATAAAATAATAATATGTAAGCTTCTCAATAATTCTATATTGATTTTAAAATAAATGATGAAATGAAACTATTGAACTGGTACTGAAATAATATATGACTGGAAATCCTATTATTACAACAAGTTATATCTTATATTGCCTATTGTAATAATATAATTTACAAAAGCACATGACTGGCATACATACACGGCATGTACACACACACACACACACACACACACACACACACCTACACACACACACACACACACACACACACACACACACACGCACACACAAACACAGTGCATGCATAAGAGTGTAATTGGGGTCTTGCTCTGCCCCAATAAATATGCATACCCTTTAATCATTGAGACTTTTTGGGGTTGAGAAAAAAAAAACAAAAAAAAAAACAAGACAAATCGCAGCTGGGAGAGGCTTTTTTGAAAGGCGCCTCACCCCCTCCATCCACCATTACCCCTCCTCAGCTCCAGCCATAACAGACCTCCAGCAGGCCAGATGTGAGGGACAAAGAGCTACAGAACGATTCCAGTCATCTCCCCGGAGACTCCCATTTCGTCCTCATGTTTCAGCCAGCTTTCAACTTATAGTAGACGGCTCCGTGGGGCTGCACAGCCTGGCATGCCACTGTCACTGGTGGTGCTAGGTGGAGGCTATCACACATTCTTGTGCTCTGTTGCATTGTGTGTGTATTTGAATGTGAATATATGTATCTTCTGTATCTACTTTGTGTGAGGGTCTGATTCAGATCTCTCTCTCTCTCTCTCTCTCTCTCTCTCTTTTTATCCTATGCACCTGGACATTTGGAAAGGTAATTTGTCTTGCTTATTTGTTTTGCTCCAGAGATTTAACTTTTAACGTCTTTTAACCCGTGTTCATGCACGCACTCAAACATCACACAAAATCAAAAGGGTTGAGGGCAGCCTAAATGGATGAAGGCATTAATGTGTTGGGAAGTAAGTAGTGTAGAGGGACTCGCACATACTGCACACACACACAGCCTGCTAACATTTGCAATGTATGATACAGTGAAATGTACATATGTATTTTCCCATCACATGGCCATGCTTAACAGTTTATGTGCAGAATATCTGTGCTATCTATTTGTTTTAACCCAGTTGAACCCTTTTTGAATGCTTTTTTCAAAGCATACAAACGGCAAAGAAGTCCTGAACTTGTTTTCATGGGATATTAACATTATGGACTACCTCCTCAGTAGTAATGGAAGTACCAGTGTGATATGTACGATATGATGATACTTTTCCATGTGTTTCCAAAGCATACTGTAGCCTATCTGTGCAGTTGTGAAAACAGTAAACAGTCAACCAAGCAGTCTCTTCCTCCTGGGTTTCCCTCTCTGAAATGTGCCCGGAAAAAGATAAATGGTTCCACCCCTTCTAGGCCATTAAGAGGTTTTGCAAACACTCCCTCAAAACTCTTTAAAATGCACTTCTGGCTGAGAAAATAACACATCAACCACCTCTTCCCCTTACTCTTTTTTCTTCTCTCACTAAATTGTATTTCCTCCTGGGATGTATACCAGCCTGACTGTTTGGGCAACAGAATTAAAATACGTAAAAGCATCTGTGAGAGAGATTATTGGCTAAATATTTCTCTCAGCTCAATTTTCTTGGAGGTTACAGTCTGGAAACCACGGTTGCTTTAACATTTGAACAGCCACCCTAATGGTGGACCGATCAGTGACCGGTGTGGGTGGGTAAGTGTTGGAGTCGCTGGTTTGTTTGCGAAATGGTGATAGAGCTATGTGAAGCAATACAAACAGTTGTAGCAACAGTGATTGGTTAAAGGTTGTCCAATAGTTTCAAAATTTACCAGAGGTCTACCCAGTAGGATGCAACCACTGCAAACACTTGTTTTGTGTCTGGTTAGGCTATTTCGATACAGCTCTTGTGTAAATGTATGATCACAAACACAGAATAAAACATTTATTGTTTTATAAATTGTGTATGGCCTACAGATAGTTTTGCATGTTTAACTTCTCTGCACTGCAGGCTTTGTGTTTCTCTGTATCTCTCTCTCTGGCATGGAAATATTTCAGGGGGAGTAAATCTCTGTTCAGCACACACGCACACACGCACACACACACAAACACACATACAGTACTGTATGTATCCGTAAGGTTTGGAATGCCAGGTGAATGCTGTCGAGGTGTGTTAGTAACACAAATGTCCTTAATGGAGGAATCCAGTCTAGATCTTCCAAAAGATTTTTTTTTTTTCTCCCAGTGCAAATTTCACACTTTCTCCATATTTCTTTCCCTTTCCCCTCATTTCTCATTCTTGTCTTCCATCCAAACCAATTCAGTGTGCTGTCCCTGAACCCCTCTAACATGAGTAGGACCCACACAGGCCTTCACAGGATAAGAAATTTTAACATGTTTAGAGGGCTCCCCTCTGACTGGCGTGACTCTAACATTTTTGGACTGAGTGCACCGCACGGGATACCATAAAGTGGAGAAATTACCGTATATGACACCACCAATTATAATTTGGTTCTGTCACGGACACGCCAGCTCTGATTAAGGCCCCGCCCCGCATCCCTGTTTTCATTGGCCAACAGAGGAAGTTACTAGAAGCAGCAAGCCAAGTCACAGCAACATCAAAGGGAACTTTTTACAGAGATATTAGCCAATTTTATGTAAAGCTAATAGACCAGCCAACAACATTTAATTTGGAAACTACATATCTTCTATAAGATGTACATACTCTCAGCTCTATATGTATATACAGTGTATATATATACATGTTGCAGGCCAAGAACCAGAAAGCTGTTTTACTTTAGAATTATGTCACTGTTATTAATATACTCTCTAGCTAATGAAATACAATAGTACTTTAATTTGAGTCATGACATTAAGTAAATCTAAATCTATAATTAGGGCATAAACTGATCTCAGTGCAACTTCTGTTTGCTGAAAAACTACTTTTAACAGTGGGCTGGTAAAACTCACATTGTGGAGCAGCAAGCAGTGCCTTGTTTCATTAAGTTATGTGCGTGTGTAATTCCTGAATATGTGTTCACATTCCATTGCTTTGTGAAACCACAGAAACCACATTATGTTAGTATGATTTTCTTTGTGACTTGGCATGAGTTTGGACTGCTCCTTATTTCCTGACATCCTTTATTAATACCCCCACAAGGAGGGGATGTTCACGGGATCAGCCCAAGAGAGAACACCAATCTAAGATGGCCCTAAAGCAAGAGCTATGCCCACATTCCACTGTAAAGAAAGAGTTCACAAAGACAGTTTCAACCTTACTCTGTAGCATAATTGTTGTTCATTTCAATGTGGCTTAATGTGAAGGCTATATCACCTATCTGCCAATTCTGACAGAGGATAAAATTCCTATCCTCTATAGTTTTATAATGTCACCCAAATCTTCCTATACCCCATAACTTTGGTGAGGCAGAAATGGTCTAACCATTGTACATCCATTTGTAGAAGCTTAAGAAGCTACTTTAATTCCTCTGCTCGAATCTCAGCTGTGTTTATACTGCCAGAGTTGAGCCACTGCAAAGCACTTCTTTATCCTGAATTATAACTAGTATAAAGTCAACTTTCCTGTCCTTTTTCAGTGTTTTATCCTGTATATTTTCAGAACATACGTGTTACTGTAGGCCTACATCAATTGTATTATATTACTGTATAGATACTATTTTTAGTATGAGAGTCTACATAGCAAAATATTAGACAATATGCCACATAATGTTTAACAATATGTTTGACATTTTGTCCCACTGTGTATGCAGTGTAGTGCCCCCCAAAACATGAAAGGATCCCATATGTGCTACTGCAAACTGACTGGTTTGAAAACACTTTGAAGACTGTGTGGGTGGGGTTGGGTTGGGGGGAGCAAGCTGCGTGCGTGAGACTATAATGCACATGTTCTGGAGTGGCACGGTCATGAGTTTAGGTATCAGGTTGGTCTCGTTCTTGTGTTTTGCTATATAATCTCAATATCCCCTATGACATATATAGAGCTATAATACTCATATTTCCTGTATCGTATGTAATTCTTACAAAGATATATAGCACACATTATTATTTTTTTTTACTATTCCCAAGTCCTTTATGTTGTGAGAACAACATGACATGAGAGAATGAACAGAAACAGGTATACTGTGCATGGAGTACACACCAGAAGCACACTGAACACAACGACTATGATTTACTACTTCCTGTTGTGCTTATTTTCTATTCCAGTCAAATTTTTTGTCAAGCTCTTTTAGGGCTTTTCTATTGGTTTTCTTAAAAATGTCACAGCACAGCAGTCGAGTTGTATAGCTCATCCGTAAAGTATCTGTGCAGTCAATTCAGTGAAGGACTGAACTGAAGGACAGCAACATTTTGGGTGAACTCAAAAGGGGATATTCTTGGTTAATCCACGTTTTAGACAGAGCAGCAGACAATAGCAAAGAATAACAGCCTCTGCGTGTGTTGTAATTTGAGCTCTGTTTTTATAGCTGGTCTGGCCACGTGTTTATGTTAGTGTACACTACAGTATGTGTGTGCGTACGCGCGTGTGTGTGTGTCCCACAAAGCACTTGTTTTGGTGTGAGATGCTGGCGCTCTTAGTTACATCTAGCGTCAGACAATCAAACATTGTTCTTATCAAGCTGCTGTATTTGAGCATTACAAGGAGAGCTGGCTAAAAAGAATGAAAGAGAGCAAGATTTTGTAAATCAACAATTCAACCCCCCCCCACCTTCTGCCCCCTCCCTTTTGAGCCCATTGGTCTGCCATTGCACAGAGCCCATTGACAATGTTGCAGTTGTGTACACACATTCATGTTAATTAACTGCTACAGTTACTAGATTTGCCGAGCCAATCAGGAAAAAGATGCCCTGAGTGGTCTGAAATCTTCAGGCAAGTTGAAAAATCAACCAAGTAGATATTGTCACAGATAATTTCACTCATTATTGTTCAATTCCTTATTAATAAAGCATGCTGATATGTTCCTTTGATAGTGTTTTTTTCTTCTTCTTCTGTATATGAACTATTTAATGTAGTTTTCTTACTTTGGGAACAATATCTGGAACTTCTGGTTTAGATTTGGTTTTCTATTAAACCCGCCTGTTCTTGAATTAATAGATGTGTTGAACTTCATGCTACTATGACCTGTGTATGTTTAGGAACATAGTGATTACAGCCATTACATTTTCAAAGTAAATGGGATAACAAAGCCAGCAGTCTGTTGGCTGAATGTAGATTCACTGGTGAGGTTGGGTATTCTTCTACTGACATTGCTGATGGTGAGTCAATGTAGTTATTACAACAGGCATGCACTTTGTGTTTCACAAAATATGTACAAGGTAGTATAGGTATTATTGGAGAGAATGTTTGCCACTTGAGTTTGTTTTTCTTCAGTCAACCCTTCTCACCCATCTTATGCTCACTGGGGTTTGACCTTTGACCTCAAGCCCCTACCATTGAGATCTGCTCACACGTAGGACACGGCAGCGATAGAAATTAATCCATTGTAATCATTCAAATAACAGCCACACATTTCCTTGGTACAGTGAATAAATATCTGTCAACAATCAAGCTGGATTTCCCATGGTGTTTTCCCCTTGTATTCCAATTCATCTTGTTTTTTTCTTTTTGTTTATTTACTGTTTTTCTATTCTCTTACCCCTCAAGCTGATCCCCATGTCCATTAATGTGTTTGTCTTTTGCTATCTAGTCTGAGTAGACTAACTGATCTATAAGCTCAGCTCAAAGCCACACTATACCCCCACAGAGAGATAAGCTTCACTCACAGAGGACACACGGGCAAACAAGTGAATCAATATGTGAATAAATTGCCTACTCCACCACAAGAGGCCCCTGGGGAGATGGGTGGAAGGTGGAGTATCAACAGCAGACAAGATGGGAGGAAGGGCAGGCCAGCTTCGTTACCAGAGAAGAAGACATCGGGCGAGTATACGTGGAGGCAGAGCTAGAGCCCTCTCGTCCTATTTTTAAAACGAGAAAAAGCCAGAGGGAAGAAGGGGGGGGGGGGGCAAGGGTTGAGCTCACACAATGAAAGAGGTATTTATTTCATCTCTTATTCATGCACACCCTGTATGTGGCTGGCAGGAGTCCCAAGTGGACAATTATAATGGCCGGGAGGTGCACTCCAGTCCTGCAGTGCGAGGTCTGTTAGTGTGACCCTAGACTCGCAGAGTCAGCCTTTACTTGCATAAAGTCTGGGACACAGCGTTGGATAACTGTGTCAACACTAGCCTACTACAGGAGAGGTGTTTTGATAGACATGCACGACGACCAACATTACTCCAAAATCGGACTTTACCCTTATACTAGAGGAATTAGTTAGGAACCTAAATGACACAAGCCTGTCTGTTTTGCATGTAATGTCAAAAGTATGGTTACTGCTTAAAATATATTGAAAGACTGAAAGACTGCACTAGAGCCTTCAGCCAGATTTGAGGATACACTTTTGTGAGTTACAATGCTAACAACCAGTGAAAATCTACTATCATACTTCCTGATAGTGCTGACATGCTTACAGTACAGGGGTCTGTGTCAGACGTTTAGGAAGATGGTTAGTCTAGTGTGACCTCCTTACGCCAGAATGCAGTGAAACGCAGGCTCCAGAGGCCCAGCCTTTTGGTCCCAGCAAGACGTTTAACACCGACAACCTCTTCTTTATGGCTCTGGATACCCGACTGGCATGTGTGGTCCATCGCTAATTCATCTGTTGTTTGTTCACAGGATCCCCACCATAGCCCCCGAACTGCTCCGAACCTACAGGCTTTCATTCCTTTTGATGAATTATTTACACGGATGAATGTGTCTTTGTTCAAGGCCCAACAACTGCAGTTGCTCCGCTTTTGGCGTCTTGTTATTTGAAACTCAAACAAATCTCACATCAAAAATGGACACCGTTTGTTTAGACAAACAATAACACAGGGGGCCCCCATTTCCTATGGGTTGCAGCGCACGCTTGGGAGTGATTGCATTGGCCGCAGAGTGTGACAATCCAAACTATACCATGCAGGGCCGAGCAGGAGATAGGGGGGGAATGGGGCTCGAATGGCATTAGCAGATGGATGTAACTCATTCTACCGGAGCTCGCTCGTACATTCGTTCAACAGAGAACACACAGGCGCTTAAACCTGGCATCAAAACTGCTGGGCCACGTCCAGCAGCACATTGCTGTAGCTGTACTTGGAAGCCAGCGAGAATTGAATGGCAGTTGGTTCAGAAGGATAGTATTGGTGTGGTGTGTGCTATGGTGCGATGTGGTCTGCTGTACGTGACATCCATTACAGCGAGTCTTCCTCTTTGTTGAATGAGTCATAAGAAGAATGGAATATTTAATGGTATAACTACCATGGCTGTTTGTTGCATTAAGAGAGAAGAAGCCTAACAAATATGTTGTTGATAAAGGCACTCTTGGTCTCAGAGACAACCTAGTCAGCATATAAATGTATATGTTATATTTACTAAAACAAACAATAGACTAGATAGAAATAACCAGTGATAACCAGCAAAGAAGATAGGAAGAGCAACAAGCCAGTACACAGCCACACACACCCACACGTACGCGCACACACACACACACGCACGCGCACACACACACACGCACACACGCACGCACGCACACAGCTGAATATACCTGAACCAAAAAGACCAAAGGAAGAAGGCCTGTTCTCTTTTCGCTTGCTATAGCGGCTTCAGAGCAGAGAGTCAGACATTGAACAGCGGCGCTAGAACCTCAGCCACTTAGGCCAATTATGTCCCCCTAATTGAAGGGCAGTCTTGATTAGCACTAGGCTGCCCTATCACCATAAAATGACACGATAATTACATAGTCTATTACTGTATGTGCCAGGGTCACTTGGTGTGTGTGTGGGTGTGCATGTGTCTGTGTGTGTGTGTGTGTGTGTGTGTGTGTGTGTGTGTGTGTACGTCACAACTGCGTTTCCCAGAAAATGGAGTAGCAAAATCAATGTGGGCGGGCGACAGAGCGCCAGTGGGTTATTACCCTAAACAGGAAATCAAAGCTGGCATTATATTCCAGTCAACTCTGCCCGGAACAAGAGATTCATCATCTGAAGAAGTGTGAAAGAGAGAGAGAGAGAAGATGGACTGCAGTGAACAAGAGAGATGGAAGAGGTAGAGAGGGAGGTAGAAAGTCAATTACACATTTTCAAAGTGTTTGCACGAGGGATCTGATTTGGCCGTGACCGGGACATTTTGAAAGTGGAACAACACCAGAGGACTGTTAGGCAACTCTCCAAAGCTCAGATGCCTGCGATGACAAAGCGTGAGGGGAGAGGAGAAAAGGGCAGAGCTGGAAGGAAAGAGGGAGAGGAGAGAAAGGAAAGGGTAATAAAAAGTGTTCAGAAGGGATCTTTATTTAGGTTAGTACTCAGACTCTAAAGTGAAAGCAGATGGAGCTCGGTAGTCAGGAATAGTTTCCACTTGAAGTCTTGGACCCGCATTTGCTCTGTGCCCTCTGTTCCTGAGCCCATCTGTAAGTTCTCCCCAAACCTGTGTTCTTGGGGTTTTACATGAGGTTGGGAAAAACACAGGGGTTTACACACACATAAAAGGAGCACTTACAGTATTGTATTAACAAACAGTCAGAGGACTTACCTCTGTGCATGGAATGCATTCAGTGTAACAGCGTCAGAGTTGGCACGGTGAGGTCAGCTTTATAAAACAGAAGGGTGTTTTACCAGACCCTCCACAGAGGCCGGTTGAGTGCGAGAGAAACCCCAAATGCAATGAAACAAAGACATCTCTGGCTAAACAATGCTCAGCAAAGTTCGTGAGAGGTCAGTTGACCAACCGACAGTCTAACCGTATTTGCACAATGCCTTCTGTAACAATGACTAACAGTGCTGAACAAGTTTATTTATTTATAACTTTTCCCACAATGTCAGTCACCATCATTTGGTTGGTGTAAGTGGTTGGTTCATCTGATTTAAACGTTTTGGTATGTGCTATGTGCTGTAATGTTTTTGATTGTGAGCCTACTGACCGTGAGTAGCAGTCAAGCCAAAAGAAGATGCCTTTCAAATGAATTGTTTGTGACCATAAAGCTTTCATTTAGACCAGCATTGAGATGTGACATATAGCCACTTATATAAATACTCCCAATACCCTAACCTGACATGCCAGCTGGTTTGTTTACACAGAACCCCGGGGAGACATTGAACATGTTGTGAAAGGGCAAGCACTTTAAAAAAATATGTGACAGGTGATTTGACCAACCTGTTAACCAGTTCAACTCTTGCTGAAGCCAGTCGGAGGAAAAACATATCTTCCATTGAGAAAAACCTTTAGTGTCATTCTTTGCTCTTCTAATACATTCTAATATAACTGATTGTAGCACTGCGTGCTGCCTGTCCCTTGTGTCCACCTTTAGCAGACAAACCAACACAACACCCCCATTCATTTGCCAGGCCTGGGAGCATTGAGTGTCAGAGAAGACCAGAGAGATCCCTTGTGCTTATAAGTGACTGTGAACACAGATGAAATCAACACCTGCACCCACACACCTGGCCATGGGTTATAATGTGGAGGTTTGGCTCTGTGACACATACTGTATGTGCATACGTGTGAGTTTCCCTGTCAAGGAATAGTCAGTCGCACAAAGGCTGGTATAAACAGCACAAGCTACAGTAATTAGGCATGCATGCAGACATACGCCGCGCCAGTTAGCCATGTAGGGATTTATTAGGCTGTTTTCAGCGTGCACTGTGCCCTTCAGGGAGGGACTGTTTTGGTCACCTTCTCCATCACTGGAACTTACATCACTGGTGCTTGTATATTTTATATATTTAGCCACTGATTAATAGCACAAGCGAGTCCTTTGACTGTGTCACTAAAATGAACATTACGGAGGGTCATAAAGAAAATATAGGCCCCCTCCCTCTTTATATCTGTGTTTTCAATATAATGAAATTTAAATCTGGGTGTCATTGACATAGACATTGGCCCTAGCTTTATCATATATCACAACTGTATCTACAATATCTACAATTCACTATATGTACCTTTTAGCTAAACAGTAAATTATCCAGAACTGTAAACCACTCTTTTCTATTGTAGCTTATGAAGTTGTGTGTGTGGTAGAGCATTGTAAAACACTGATATCCGTAGATCTATGTCCTAAAGGATAACTGTGCACGCATTGTATTTCAATACAAAGACCTCCAAGTACACCATTAGGACAACAAACATCATATGCATTATATAATCCAAAAGATTTTCCCCAAAAGTCATCGCATGAACACCTCCAGCAAGGCGCAGTGGCACTTGAGACTGGAATTTCCTGATTTTTAAACATTGCAGTTGATTTAGGTATCCCCTACCTGCAGATGTGCAAAATTATTCACAGTAAGCAGAAATCGACAGAATAATAATAAAAAAAGAGTTCTCACCTCATCAATCTTATTCGTACACCTGCTCTCTTGGGCTTACATATGAAATGTTCCTGCTTCTTATTTTCTTTCCTGGCACTTATGGTTGACTGGACTTGACGTTTCACTGTTCGACTGATACACCACGCTGTCAGGAATTCTGATCATCTCAGTTATGTGCACCGCAAGCCATATCCTTTACAAGGTGGACAACTCACAATGGGGGTGCTGAGATAGAGTGAGAAGCAAAATGTTGCCAGAGTAGCCTCTCGCCAAAGCTTTCCCCTTCTACAGCAGTTATCTAAAAGATGTGTGAGTGCGGACGTTTTGCTGTAGGCTTCTCAACCACGCACTGTAAACATTTTAATTTTATTTTATTATAAATCCTTCCAATTCATCCAGTAACATAACCTTTATGTCAAAGCATCATAACTGAAGAGAATCAGCAGCTAATTTATTTCACAATATGGTTGACATACAAGGATTTGGACATTATACACAGAATTTCGGTAACTTGTCCAGTCCCTGATTGAAATGCTAACTTCTGTTATTAAGCCACACCTTTAGTCAGGTGAAGGTGATAGAGAATAAGAACAGTGTTTGTCAACAGGCAAGCTCTTGGGCTTAAATCTTTTATTTCATATTTAAAATTATTTAGTTTACAGTTATATTGTAAGTCATGGTAGCCTAAAAGCTATATAGATAACTAAACTGTTTTTATCTAAACTATGCACCAAAAGGAAGGACATTTGTGGGATCAGCTTGGGCGTACCAGAGTGACCAACACAACCAGGTTGGCTGACTTGAGACAAATGCTGGTTGAAGAATGGGATGCCATCCCGCAGCAGTGTGTGACCAGGTTGGTGACCAGCATGAGGAAGAGGTGTTGTGGCTGTGTATGTCTTCCACACTGCAGTAGCGTGTGGAAGAGCTACAAATCAGGCTTTCCAATTGTATAGACTCATTGCCAAGAAGCATTGTTACAACAAAGAAAGAATCTACCAAAAACAAATATCCTTACTTTTTGTGTTATGTTTATATTTTATTTATTTAAAATATATATATTACAAACCTACACAGAGTACGGAGGCAGTTGTGTTGTACATTTCTGTGTATTCTATCCTTTCAGGTCCATGTCAGATTTGCTTTTACCCAATTCAAGCCAATTTTCGAATCTCCATTCTACTGCCACTTTCTGAGTTACTACAACTATCTTTCACATTGACAGGCTGGAATCCAATTCTTGGAAAGACTCACAGCAATGGATAAATACAGGCCTCAACCATGTTTCATTGTTCGAAGTGTGAAGAGAAATATTAGTAGAAGGGAGCCCACCAGTGTCAAAACACTTCAGAGAAGTGGAAGTTGGAGTGAAATGTCATAGTGGAGAATCAAAGCATTGCCAGCTATACTGCCACAGTAAATAAAGTGACTTGGAAAATGCCTTCATTTCTGGACATTCCTTTCCACTTACCCCCTGCCAGAGCTGACAAACGGTTGTTCCTTGAACAGCAAGCTTTACAGCCGCGTGTTTTTCCACGCCAAATATAACTCAACATGACTACAGTATAAGTGTGATTAAAAAGCTCTATGTGAAGAAGTCATGCCCTGCCGCATTAATCTCAATCTCTAAAAATACTAGAGTCTCAGACAAGGGGAGGTGTAAGGAGTAAGCCGAGGAGGTGACATTGGTGGGAGAGAATATGAATTCTCTGACATGACGGGAAGTGTGTGTGTGTGTGTCTGTCTGTCTGTCCTAAACCGTAAACCATACCAGTACTCCCATACATATCCATCCTTCACAGCACTTCCAATATCTCTATCAGGTGTTCTGCGGTTGTTGTCATAAGAGGCTATACACCAACCAACTCCCCCAGAGTCCACCAAGGTTTATCACTAAAGCGAAACCATGCACAGTCCACACCCACATATACGAATGTGGGTGTGGACCCATTTGGATGCCGTGATCTTTCAAGCTGTTAAGCGGTGATGGCATTAACGTCAATGAAACCATAAATCATCATCACATCCAATCTAGAACATTCCATCCAAAGCCCACAGTTTATGGAACTATCCAAATCTAAACCCCTTTAATGCGCATGACTGACTTTCTCTCCACCACTTTCATTTTGTGCAAGAGTGGTTATGTTACTCATGGACGGCAAACCAAATGGAGCTTTTTATGTCCCAGAGCTCTAGCTTGTGAGAGATGCTTGGAAGGTGTGTGTACTGTAAATGTCCAAGTGTGTGTGTATATATACACAGTATAATGTTATTGGGGTGGAGGTGTAATTAGATGCAGGATCCTCAGCGACTGAGTCAGCTGCTACTTGAATAGATTTTGTCGTGATTCGACTTATTCGAGGCAAACTTTTACAACAAGTTAGTAGAATACTTTATTTTACTGTTACCACTTGAAACATTCCATTGATTTTGTGCCATCTCAGAGATAAAACACACCACTATGGTTGTGTGAAAAGTGATTGAAGTCTTTAAGGTATGCTGACCATAACTTAATGTCTTCAATCACATTTCTGTCATTACATAACTTGTTCTGGTTTTCATGGGGGACAACACCAATGCAGATTTTAGTTTGAGCAGTGAATGTTGATATTACCTGCGGCCATCCAATTATTTGTAGTTTAATACTTTATCTAAACAGTGTTGAACAACGTTTCTGTGCCGACTGTAATAAACTACAGTAGTTCAAAACTTTAAGCAGGGATGGCAGGCAGTTGGCCTTCATTAATGATAAACCTGATCCATGTCTCTTCTTGAAGTTTAATGATCTCCTTACTGTAAATGCTCTCTAAATCCCTGTTTTACTTACTTCATACAGGCAGACTAAATCAAATAGAAATTGTCTATTTCAAGACGGGCCGAGAGACAATTTGCCTAGCTGCTGTAAACCATGTTGAGATATGCTAATCTCCTTTGAAGACAAGAACTTACTTTGGGCTGGATGTTCTTTTAAAAGATAATGTCAGAATCACTAGGAATATAATGTGTTTAAACAAACTCAGCATTGTGTAAATGTACTACAAGCTTTAGTCCATGGAGTCTGTTAACAATATATCTACTAATACAGTTTTTATCTCCATGTTGTTTACTGGGAATAGATTGTAATAAAATGTGTATATTATGTAGGCTACCATTGCCACAGAGCACATAGGCCTAATGCATGTCCATCCGTCCAGTGTTTTCCACCATGTTTTGTCACGGTCAAGTGAAGGTGGCAGAAACCAAATGCAGGTTAGAATAATTTTAATTTTAATGAAGAAACACAAAACACTCACCAGAACAATAACCAGAACAAAAACCGACAAGGACAGGGTGTGACAGAGGGATACTTATACTGTGGCTAGTTGGGGAATGGAAACCAGGTGCGGGTAATAAAAGACAAAGTCCAGGATGAGTTCATGTGTGAATGGGAAACGTGGGAAGCATGGCAGAGTGGTGAATGCTGCCATTAAACCCTGACATGTATGGTCAACTGCCAAACAACATAGTTGTCTGATCCTGACCTCCTTCACTCTTATTGAATCCAATACAGCGGTTACCACGAGTTTGTCACCGACAAGCAGAGGACTAATCTGAATGGAATGCAGGATTGTAGCCCCCCCCCCCCACACACACACACACACACACACACACACACACACACACACACACACGGGAGGACTTTGTATTATTTGAAAAATCTGCAGAGCATAACGACTGATGTTTCCTTGACAGTGTGAGGTCAGTGACCCCCACCTTCTTAAAACGTTTTAGGATATGCTCAGAGAAGGTAGACCGATGGTAGAAAAACATTACTGTGTACATGGTATAAAAAGCTTGTGCCCTGTTGAGAATAACTAACAATATTTTCCGGACTACATTATAAATCGCACCGGCGTATTGGTTGCACGTATCAAAGAAGAAGACAAAATACACATACTACTAGTCACTTTGGATCCACGAGACTTGACTTATAGTCCAGAAAATACGGTAGCTATACAGGGACATCATTGAACAAGCAATGTATTATTTTTAATGCCACAATTGCACAGCGTTTTGCAGCGTTTTGGGCTTGACTCCCAGTCTTTCAATTCATCAGTCATAAATCAGAATAATGCGATGTAATATTAAACCAAGTTTGCCTCTGCTACAGTTCTTTCCCTTTTAAAAGTTTAGTGGTGTTGCTTTTGTGCTGTGCCGAAGATGTCATGTTGCTTCTCTGCAGTGGCTTGGCTGTTGGTTTAACCTTCTTGATATAGGGTCAATGGTATGCTCCTTACTTTCGTATCTCAGACCTTTGGCTCACTCACTTGGACAGGAAGAACCAAAGGAGAGATGTCGTGGGTTTAATGAGGGGGATAAATAAGGAAGGCTCATAGATAAAGTGTGCTCCCTGCTGAAGAGTATGAGAAATGCCTCAGAAAAGCTACTCACTTGCTTTATGGACACAAGATGAAAGTATTGCAATGCATAGGGGAAAGTACTGATGAGAAGTTCCATCAGTATATATCCCTTGCAGCAATAGGCCAAGCTGCCTCTTATCAAATGTTCTGACAGTCCTCATCAACTAACAGCCTTACATGAAGCCAGAAGACCAATACTGATGCTGGTGAGATTCTGAATATATGCGACAGAGGAAAAATAAGTGAGATGGACGGGAAGATGTAGGGAGGAGAAATTAAGTAAGCAAGCTATAGCCAGGGAAAGATGGATGGAGTCAATTTCTGCAGAGCAGGGAAGAATGAATAATCCCTGGAGCTCTCCTTGGTCTCTGTCCTGCGTCGAACTGGGTGCCATCCACATGAACTTTGAACCCAATCCTAGTAGCCACCATCCGTAAACACACAAGTGAAGTGGGGCTAACTAGCCGGAGCTCCACACCCTAATTAATTTGCTGGCAACACCGCAGCATCTGCAAAGTTGTGCTGTGCTGACCTCAGGCTCTGAACACGAGAGCATAAATCAAACGGGGTTCTGCTTTTAATACTTCCCAATCAGCGAAGGGAGCATGTGTGTTTATTACATTCCCCCGCGATGTCTAACAATTACTTCCCTGTGCAGTTTGAAGTACTGTATACCTGGAATTGATACTATAGTGAGCTGGGTTCTTCTCTGAAGAATGACACTGCTTTGTGGGCTTTTTGGCAAACGAGCAGAAACATGAAATAACACACACAATGGCAGAGTAGGATAGGAGGGGAGTTCATTCACAGTTCACAGTTCCATTCATGATGCCCAAATGATGTTAGCATAATAGAACAAACTAACACAACATGGAGACTATATCATATACAAAACATGTACACTTCTACTAGAAATAAAAATGGAGCATAAACGAAACAACAAAAGAACAGTCTATCGCCCCAAGGCGTGCAGGGAAACCCTGTTAGTACATCTCCTTTATGCTACACAATCTCATTAAGCAGTTGAAAGTTTAACTTTACATAGATGTTTAGTAATTTCACTATATTCACTGGTTATCATCTAGTTTTGTGTAGTTAGTTTGGTGTAAGGATGCCATGCGTGGCCAAGCTATTGGTCATGTCTTCCCCAAACTAGAAGGTCCTAGGTTTGAACCCCTTGCAGCTATATATGTTGCAGTATCTTTTAACAAACTACTTAACCTGAGCCCTTGTGTCCCATCCAAAGAAAGTAAAGAAAATGTCCTCCTTGGAGTACTGAAAAAATCCATCAAATCAAACTAAGATGGACACACGCAATACCATTACTAAGGTTTGTGAAGGATTGTGGAATACTTTGAGCCAATTCAGTACTTCATGCTGTGCATGCTGTGCATGAAGTACTCTCTCTGGCTTTCAAAAGCTAGCAGAATGAATGATTGACCATCAACAGTATGATCTGGTCTCCCCCACAACACCTGTAGCGCAGCCATGGACAAGTTAACTGTTAACGTTTGGGGAAATCACATTGCGTAACTCACATTTGTGCAAGGCATTCCAATTATGATGAATAAAAACCTGATTGATAGTTCTATTTTTAAACAGCAGTGCAAATTAACAACACTCAGTAACACTCCTTATTCGTCACAGATGAAATATTTATCAGAATTCAAATAATAACGTTACGTGTTTTGTTTTGCTTTTGTTTTTGTCAGAGGCTTCAAATAAATTATTACAAGGAGAGAAAAAAAATTATGCTTTTTCCTTTTTGGCAACTATTTTCTCCTTCCGTACAGTCCTTCATTCCCCTCTGATCCTCTCTGTGTGAGCGACACTAGTGCAGCATAAACCGTAAAAACAAGGTCAGCACAAATGAGAAGCAGGCCGTCCCTGACTCAGCTGTTTCCTCTACGTACTGTCACTTTTGCACTACTTGATGCTACCGAAAAAGCACCAACCCCACTAAAAATAGGTAGTCAGCAGTTATGAACCAGTGAGCTCCTGTGAATGTTTGGTCCTGCATAGAGAGAGAGACTTTATGATACGGAACATAGGGGCATTAACATTGTGCTGGTCCACTGAAGCTTCCCTTTTCAGAACAATCTATTTGGTTGGAATATGATGCATAACCTACAGTAGATATTAGGTGGTTAAGCATAATCCACTGTAACAGACAAACAGTGAAATGATTGGTTCAGTTGGGCTCCATGGGTCAAGACGACACTTAACCATACTGCGGTCTGTGATCACACACTGGTTTCTCAAGAGACATTTTGAAGCCAAGAGTTTAGCTAGATGTTTAAGCTAGCATATTGCAGAGTATAAACTCCTTAGCTGGTACAGTGGTCAATACCGGTTCTACAGCTAAAAGCTGAGATGCCCAACAAGCGAACTCCCTTGATGGTAGAAAACATGTGCCCGCACCAGACAATGAAAATATTAATTGAACGTTACAAACATCAAACACTGTTCTTTATATTATGAAATGTCTTGTCTAGAGTCTAGAGTCTAGGAAAGCTTGTTGATGTGTGATGTCATAACATCACACAGGCAAGATTTGTGGACAGGCTCAGTTTATGCTCATAGACTATGCTCTCTGCTAGTCCCGAGAATTGGCTAGAGGAAGTCTGATAGAAGTCAGCAGAAGCATTCTCATTCGTATCCACTGGCTGAGTATATTTCATTCAAATGAATGATATTAAGTTCTTATAATACATCCACGCAGTGGAGTCTAAATTGCCGTTATCTGCCTTGCAATTGGTTGTCTGGGTCATGTCGTCTTTTGTGATTGGAACACTTTAAAATTAAAGCTCAGGACTGTGTAATGCCAATGTGTATGGCTTATCATTAGATAATAAATTATCCATTATCTTAGTTGCTATTACTCACATATACTATACTGTATAAGCAAATGCATGCACCCCAAAAATACATTCTGTACATAAACTCACAGACAAGCATACACACTAAACATCACAATAAACACACACCTCACAAAAAAGATAATGGTGAACTACAGTATGAAAAGGCTTCCCTGTGGTAGCGAAGATAGCAGCAGGAGACTGGACCTTGGCACTACTGAAAGCCCTTTGAATGTCAGTGTGTACATTATAGCTTTGGACATGTTGAAAGCCCTTTGAATGTCGGTGTGTATATTTGGATGCGTTTATAGTAATTATCTTAGCGATACTGGAGCGACAGATCAGCTTCACAGAGTCCAGCCTGACCTTGGCACAGAAGCAGCTATCGTTACACAAGCCTGTTTGTAGTGGTGGATAACGTTTAAGTTCTTTCTTTCATTTATTTATTTATTAACAGTGAAAAGGCCACTGTGGATAGATTGCCGAACACAGATATGCACCTCTAAGATTACATGGAATTCTCAAGTTGTTGAGTCAAATGAAAACAGATTTTTCATCTGTTTTCCGATGCATGCGGCCAACTTTGAGATGATACTTTAATTTGATAGAAATGCCGTTAACATTTGAGACGGGTGATTTGTGAGACGTCTTGGCTCTTTGCCAGTTGAGATAAAACTGTTGTTTATGCCTTATAGGTAGATCCAAGTGCCAGGTAGGCTGTATGTGACCTCTAAAAATGTGCATAAAAGAAAGTTAATTTGTAGAGCAAACCTTTTTATCTATGACATCTTATTACAGCAACAGGAGTCTGGTATGTAGCAAACAAAAAAAACATTGCCCAGACATAAGAGGCAACAGTAAGACATTTCTCACATTCTCACACAAAAGTATTAAAGTTTAAGTAAGCCATTGCCAATGTGCTAAAACACTTTTTGTCAAATTCAGGCAATACAGTATCTCCTCACAGATAGATGTCAATTCTGTGTGCGTACTGAAAGAATATATAGTGTTTCTAAACATCCCCCTTATTAACCTAACATGCCAGATGAATTGTTAGTCACAACTTCATCTGGGGAGCCGTCCATTGAAATTGTTTGTAAAGGGCAGGTACTTTCAAAAAACACTTGGCAGGATGAACCATCTGGTTGTTTTCACTGTCGGCAAACCTAAACTATGCCTGTATAGATATAAACACGATGCTGATTGGTAAGTTAAGTTGCTACTCAGTCTGATATATTCCAAATGATTTCTATGCTTTCCAGACTGATTCTTGGCTAAATTAAATGGAAGCTTGCGAGATCAGGATGGTCTCGCGAGGCTACATCACCCAGGCTCTGTAAATGGGAACACAAACAGAAGTACCATGGCACTGAAGGGAGAGGTGTTGTTGTTTTGATCGAGTTGATTACACACTCCAGCATCACTGACTCCACCTTTAGACTAGGAAGCCTTTTTTCCAGCAAATTTGGCTCTGTTTTTATTCCCCCTTTTATATGATCATAAACTGTACATAATGTTGTTAGCCTCATTTGTCTGTAGTACAAGACAATTCACTCTGGCACTGAACATGGATTGCACTTAATTTTGTTGTACTGAGTACAATGACAATACAGATATTCTATTATATTCTTCTTTGGAACATGTACTGTATTTCAGTCGCACAAGTTCGGTAGAGTAAAAGTATTTACAAAGAGTTGTCGAAGGTTGCAGTGCTTATGGAAGGGTTTTGCTTTAGCATTTAACATGTTACAACACTTTGTACATTTTTACCTTTTCCTTTGTTCCTTTGTTATGTACGTATTTATTTAATGAAACAAGTAAATCGGAGCCAAAAGTATGTGGATGCTTGTTACACAATGTAATGTTTAGAGGCTTAATTTTTGTGCCGCTGCAAATAGCCTTGAATGATTGGAAATAAAACATGTTCTTTTCTATGCTGTGTGCAATGCTGGAATGTTTTCTCAAGGTCTGACATTGAGGGGGAACAGGGGAACTTATCAAGCTGCATAATTACATATTTCCAAATGCTCTTTTAAACTGCTGCCATTACCAATTAAACAGATTCCAAAAACTGTCTGTTGAAGAGGTTATTTCCTGACAAGTAAAAGTCAAAGTTAAATTCCACACTTGTATCTTATCGCAAGAACCTAAACAGTAATAAAATAAAGTCACACAGGGTCACTGGTGTGGTGGTCAGTCCAAAACAGCTTTTTCTTTACTTGTGGTAATCTCAGTTTCACAGTAAATTAAAGTCTCTCTAAATAATTCATCATGTGGTGTATTGTGTTCCGCTCATCAAGTAAAACAAAAACAATACTTAAGGTTTGGTATTATTTCACATAATTTTGTTTGTCCTGAATATTCCTTATGTGTGTAGCCTACTGTACAACAATTGATGTTATTATTATTACCATTGAACTGAGTGAGATTGAGATTTCTCTAAAGATGAAATCTCTATCACAGTTTTTAATTCCTAGTAGATTGTTAGTTTGGCTCCACCCGCCTATTGCTCTCAGCTGTATAGTCGCTGAGATTATAGTATATATATATATATATAGGATCAGGAAACCCTGGTCGCTTTTGCACAGCCACTCTGCAGGCAGATTAATCAGGGTGGATGAAGTTTCAAAATGGTGTGTAGAGGTAGATGAAGCAATGCAAGCCGTTGTAGCATTGTTGATTGATTTAAAGACTGTCCAATTATTTCAATATTATCCAGAGGTTTACACCCAGTAGGAGGCATCAACTGCTGGGTGTAGGCTGACACTTCCCAATAGAACGTGCCCTCCAGACCCTATTCACAAAGTGAATTTTGGGTCTGGTTACACCGGGATAGTAGTTTGTAGCAGATCACATTCTGAGTATGCAATGGGTATAGGCAATATAGACTTGTGACAAACACGTTTATGTTTTTGTTTTGTTTGCTATAAAACTGCTGTAGTTTCAGCCTCTTCCGTTCATTAGCACTACGTCACCTACTGGCAATTCTGTGCTGAACGTCTGATGCATATACCCTTGTAAGCTCGACACGGGACTCTCTGACTTTCGGGAAGTAATACTGTCGATAACCAATGGCTGTTCGCATTGTCACTCACAAGTATGTCTCTGTAATTTCCGGTGCAATGATAGCACAGTGCTTTATTGACCAATTTAGCCTACTAACTGTAGCCTAAATGTAGCCTAAATTGTACAGATTTGTAGATTTGAACACCTGTAAACAGCCAGAGTCCTGTTATTTAGTTTTCCTCATTGCAAGTTTAACATCCAACTTGGTCATTGCGTTACTTAGATGGTCGTCCTGCATGTTAATCAAACACCTTGCTTGTCAAGTATAGGCGGGTACTGATGCAGTTAGCCAGCGCTAACTCCGTAAGGAAAGGCTGGTCTGCGAGACTAGGATTAGAATAGTATGAAAGTTGCAACAAGAGTTATCTAAAAACAACAACCAAATATCCCACAGCTCCTCCTCTTCTCCCTCCCATGTAGATGTGTCTATACAACAGTGAGTGACAGTCATGTTATTTATTCCCCGGATCAGTAAGGGAAAAATGTCACAGTAAAAATCTAAATGGACATATACCGAGGCTGGAGCTATCAACCAGAGCACATGTTCACAGAGCATTTTATTTCACTCACTGAAATAATGGATGTCTATGGCATTTATACCAAGTTCTAAACCTAATTTCCTCCTTCAATAGCTCATTTAAGCTACAGTCTGATTTAGGTAGGTTACAGTGTAGGTAATTTTAGTGTCAACAAACAGTAACTAAACAGTGAAGTAAGAGTTTTAAAATCCTCATTATAATAACATTTAACTGTTATTCAATTAACTAATGGTAGCTGCATAATTGGTTGCTCCAACAACAGGGCACACGACTCTGTTGAAGCCTTGTTGACCTGATTCAGCACAGTAGCAAGTATTAAGAAACTGCTACAGGCAAATGTTGATACAGTGAGTGTGTGACTCGTGCTCTTCTTGTTTTGATAGGCTTTCAGTTCACACGAGTATGAATGAGTAGCTCAGTTGTTGCCGAGTGCTGCTGGATCTAAGTGGAGCTGCTCACGCAAACGAGTACTTGTTACTCCTGACAAAAAAAAAAACAGTTTGTACTTTATTCAACAATTCTTTCATCAGTCGCATAACACTGAACTAGAAGTGAACTAGAAGTATTACTTGTCGATCCGTGTCCACACTGTGACTAAACTCCAAAACCAAACCAAATATTGTGCATTTCATAGCCGTGATGTCATATGGGAGAGATGCGTTCTCCAGGGAAAAGGTGAATTCTGCTCCAGTCAGATTTGTCCTAGACACGTAGAGTAAGCGCTGATTACACAGTATGTGCCTGTAGCAGTTGGGCCTGGGCCAATGTCAGCCTCACAGCTGGGGAACCGTGAAATTGTTCCGGGGTGTGTGTGTGTGTGTGTGCGTGTGCGTGGAGTTGGTGCAGGAGGAGGCTGCAAAAATGTGATGAGACGGGAGGCTGTAAACACAGCTGTGTGTCGAGGTGGATGTAAGATCAAGGCCTGCGTGCTTGTCAGGGTTTTTGACGTTATGTGCAGCCATTTATAATTCCCTGTCAAGCCAAGCCTTTCCACATTAGTAAAGGTGTTGTGCACACTGAATAAACAGTGCTGAACATTTGGACAGCTCCCTCACCCACCAACTGTCCGATTTATACCCTGTAGATCAAACATCCGCTGCATTCCTAATTCTAGTTTCATTTGTATCCAAAAGTGCAGAGGTAAATGTACATGTCAGACATTTCTGTTGTCACTTTTAACAGCAGCTTTCTCTCCAGCCCTTCTTGTTTTACAGGAGCATTTTGATTCTGTCCCAAGAACTTCTGTCTTTTACGGCCCGTCTAATCCTACCACCAGCTCCTTCTGTGCAGAACAATAACAGAGAAACATTGTTGTGTGTGATGACCAAATGAGGCAGAAATCCTCCTGCAGCTATGCAAATACGTCTGTCCTCCATATGAAATAAACATCTTATAATTATTCTGTTACATCAACAGCATATGCCATTATATGAGCTGGAACAATTATATCCAGCGTTGACTGGATCTTGGAAAAGTCTTTGGTTTCAGCAACGCTAAAGTGAATGCTGAACATCTGACGTTATGTTTTGTGTAGAAAAATGTTTCCGTGTGGAAATCATAATGCCATTAATGGAATATTACTGGGGATGGGATGGGACTAGTGGGATAGACTTGAACTTAATATGAATAGGTCATGTTTTATAAGCCCACATGTATTACCATATAATGATAAATTAAAAATATACAATTATTCTAATTTGATTTGAATGTATACCTTGCACACTTACAGTATTATTAACTAACTATTAACTATCATTAACTAATGTTACCTAATGGATAGCTTGCCTGCTTGAATGTGTCTAGAAGAATGAATGTACTTCACCAAAGTTCAGTGAAAGCCCAGCGCAAACTGTCAATTATTACACTATTACTCTTACAATTGCTTTCCTACTGTGTGTCCCCACAGTAGGACGAGTAAAAAAATAAAGAAAAAAGTTGGACTCCAATTTGTCAAAAGAGATCAGTAGGAATTTATTATTTGCTTTTGAAATACACGCACAGCTAATTTTCTGCGGCTCAGTTATTGGCAGTCTCTTAAACCGACTTCCAAACGGAGGGCTTTCCCTCCAGCACCCAGGTTTCTGAGACAACATGATGTTAATGTTGGAGAAGCAGGGCGCTCAGGATGGGGAGGTGCATGGTATTGTGTCAGCAATGTCGTGACAAAGCGGCAGAGGTAGAACCCATCTGTTTTCAAACAAACAAGACATCCGACCAACCAGTCCTACAGATCCGGGGCATGTCAGTTTGAAACATACATGAAAGCATGAAAAGGACACTGGTAAAGCTTTTTGCCTCTTGCTGCACAAGCAAATGTTCCAAACAGAACCCAAACACCAGGAGCACACAGAGGACACAGATGATGAGATGAACAGATGGACCATCAACACACCTCCTAATCTATCTCCATGTTAAAAAACATTCAGACGTGAATTGTAAAATGCATAGAACAAAGAATTAACACTGAAGGTATACTGTACAGTAAGTACTTTGAAAGTATAAGCACATTTGCTGAGGTTAATGCGTTCAGATCTTATTAATACTTTTCCTGTTTCCATTATTTGTCTTTCTCAGTTTTCTAAGGCCAGTTACCTTTTATTTATCCAAATTAAAACCACTTGAGGATTACAAGCATTTTTTTAGACTGACGCAAGTTAATTTAGGAAGCACCTCATAGGTAAACAACTCAATACTCCCTGAACTGGGGAACGTGTTCAATAGCGCACAGCTGTAAACTGCCAACTGCTTAACCAACTGCTTAAGTAGAAACATTTAGTAGAAATTATAAAGAAAGTCATCATGTTTTTATAAATGTGTAATTTCCTGTTCTTGACTAGCTATTTTGTATCAGTGGATGTAGATGATCTACAATTTGACAAAAAAAAAATCATTTTAAAATAACAATACACAATTAGTGGGAGTGTGTGGTTTCCTATTGTTGAACCATGGCAACAGATCCTTCTCTTTATATAAATAATAATAAAAATACAATGGTCTCACTCACTTCAGAACTGTCACACACAAACACAATTTGAATGCTACATCCTATTTGTCATGAGACACATACATACTGTAGCTAGCATACATACAAATATACAGTACATATACAGTATATGCAAATACACAGAAACGATAACCTCATCTTTGTGGTGATGAGATTTCAGGTTCAGAAATCACAATTCAGTATTAAAAAAAAAAGTATTTTATAAAAGTAAAATAACAAGAAATCCCTCTCTGTAAAGGTTAAAGAAATGTTACTTTAAATTTCCATTTCATTGTGTGATGTATTGGCAACTCAATTTATCAACACAATGTTCTTTTTGAAAACACCTCTGTCCATGTGTTCAGCAGCCATTTTGAAAGCAGCCACTTGCTGAGTTCACTACTGGAGTGTGACATGTCAACAAAAACAGAGTGCTTAGTTCTCTGGCCAGCCAGCGAGGTAACATGAAAACTACACATTTATCTACAGACTGAGGCATCTTTGACTGCAGGGTATGGCACTTTCAGTCGCTTTCTAACCCTTTTCAGTTCTTTGAGACCTGCGTCACTGTGGACGTGAGAGGGCTGTTGCCCAGGCACACGATTCACTGCCATACACTATCAGTCACAAAACAAGGAATGGAAGTCTTCCAGAGGGTAGAGTGTGTTGTTAGTGGTCATGTTACAAAACTCACATCTGGATTTTTCTGAAAAAAGCATACATCACTAACAGAGACCAGTCAATGGTCACAATGTGGTCCGCCACACTAGCATTGGAAATACAATTCATAGATGGGTGAAAGAATAAAGTCATTATTTCTGAGAATGGCAACAAAAGTGAAACTTTCACCACATTCCCCGCCACTTCTCTTTAATCTGCCTTTACTCTGGGTCTTGTGCTGAACTTGTTCAATATCTGTCCCTCATATCCTCATCTCACGGTCGGGGCTCTGCTCCAGCGAGGGCTCCCTGGTGCTGATCATGGATGCCGAAGGCCCTTGGTTGACTCCGAAGGGGGAGACGGCGGGCGAGCGCGCAGCCAGCGGGGACAGAGACGGGGAGAAACTTGGCGACATGGCTGCCGACGAGATGGAGCCCTCGTGGCTGATGGGAGACCTGCGGAGGGAGGCCAGGTGGGGGAACGTCCGCCCGATCACAGGCACCTTAGGGGGAACCGACATGGCCCCTGGGTGGGCCACTGACGTGATGAGAGGTGGCGGGTCGATCCGGGGCTTTGGATCTATTTTGGGCTTGGGCTGGAACGGCGGCCGTGGGTTCTGGCTCTGCGGGGCCGTTTCGTCCTTGAGCCGGGCGATCTCCGTGAAGACGTTAGCCAGCGGCTGGAACTGCGGGCACCAGTTGAGGAGGTAGTCCCAGTTGTAGCTCCCTCGCAGCTCCTCGTCGCTGGCCACGATGGCCGTCAGGGAGCCATCCACAGAGGGCTTCCCGTCCTCGGGAAAGGCGTAATCCTTGGGCAGGGAGATGTTAAGACCCCTGCCCACCCCCAGGTAGCCCCCTCCCTCATCCCTGTAGACCGGCAGCTGGCCGGAGAGCAGGGTGCCGCTCAGACTGCCTCCGAGCTTCTTACCCTTGAACCAGCTGCTGCCCTCCAGGGCAGCAGGCTCACAGGAGATGTCAGAGAGCTGGTCAGCGTCCTGCTGGATGCCGGAGTCGGGCCCTCTGGCGGAGATGTGCTCCTGCATGGAGGACGTGATGGAGGCCACGCGGGGGTACTCGTTGATCATCCGGATTTCGTCGTCCTCCGCTGCTTCCGCCGACCCCCTCCCGCTGGAGTGTGACGGGTCCAGGGAGCCCCCTCTGGTGTAAGGACCGCCCCCGGCCCCGCCCTGGTCTCCAGCATAACCCGGCAACGCCTGGTGGTAGATCCTCTCCCCTCCGGCGCCCGACTTGGAGTCGTCCATCTTTTGCAGCGAGGTTCCCGCGGCGGCCGCTCTGCCGCCCGCATCCTGGGCCTTCTTGCGCCGGTGCGACTTGACCAGAAAAACCACCACGGCCGTGATCGCCAGGACGACGATCGCCCCGAGCGACACGGAGATGATGCTGACGAGCAGGACGTTGACGTCGGCCGTCAGGCCGAAGTTGGTGCTAGTGACGTCGATAGAGACCCGGGCCGCCGTGGTTCTAGACGCGTCCAGGGGACTGTGGGCGGTCACATCCAGGTTCATCAGCCTGGTCTCCTGTTTGTCACTGCCTGATCCGCTGTTGCTACTGCTGCCAGAGCTGTCTACCTTGAGGAAGATCACGCCAGTGGTTTTATTGACGTCAAAGTACGCCGAGGCGGTGGATAGAGAGTACAGCACGATGCCATCCACGCCTTCATCTTCGTCGCTGGCCTGCACCTGACCGATGCTCTGGCCCTTCTTGGCTCCCTCCGGGACCTCGAAGTAGAAGCCCGAGGTTGTGAAGAGCGGGTCGTACTCGTCCTCGCCCGTGACGAACACCTGCACGGTCACAGTGGCTGAGTGGTTGCCGGCGTCCACCACCACAGCTACGAAGTTGAAGGAATTGACCTTCTCAAAGTCGAACGACGTCTTCGATCGGATTTCGCCCGAGTTCTGGTCCACAGTGAAGCTCTCCTTCCCCGTTCCAGAACGCTCCACTAGATAGTACTTCAGCTGGCCGAAGACCCCCGTGTCGTGGTCTATAGCGTGGAGAACAGTCACGGCTGAGTTGGCCGGCTGGTTCTCTCTGATGCTGGCCGTTAGGATCTCCACGGGGAAGAAGGGGTGATTATCGTTTACGTCCTTCACCTCCACGGTAACGGGCACCAGGGCGAAGTGACCCTGGCCGTCCGCTGCCTGGATGACAACAACGTGGGTGGACCGGTGCTCGCGGTCGAGACCTTGCTGAAGACGCATGGCCCCGGTCCACTGGTCCACGGTGAACAGGTCCAGCTCATTACCGGAGCTGATGCTGTACTTGACTTCAGCGTGTGGAGCCGAGTCTGGGTCTGGTAAGGAATGACATAATCAAGAGTTTGAATCACAATCACACAAATTATAACATTAAATTATTACTATAATCTACAGAAAACGTATGACATTCTACTACTTAGTTACTCTAATATGTACTGTAATAATAAACCGTAGATACTGTATACAGTACATAGAAAAAAAACCTTGCATTTGTTTTATTATTTAAAAAAATTGCCGGGTGTAATTATCGTTGATATACTGAGAAAGTATTAGTTAATTACTAGACTTTGTGGTTTTATGTTTTTAGCTTTAGCTAATTACGGTACTATACAATACTTAATAATTCTGTAGTTTTCCCTCTCAGTCATTTGTCTGAGAGTGTCTATGAGATGAAATCAAAATATATTATATGAATTTATAATAATACATAAAGACAAAGAGACCCACCTATGGCGGTAAGTCTCAGGATCTCCGTCCCCAAGCCAGCTCCCTCGCTGAGGGCCACAGTGTACTCTGCTCTGCTGAAGGCGGGCGGGTTGTCATTCACGTCGCCGACACTTATCACCGCGGCAACACTGGAGCTCCGCTGGGGCACGCCGCGGTCGGACACCACCACGGTGAGGTTGTAGAGCCCCGTGGCCTCAAAGTCCAGGCCCTCGGCCAACAACAGTGTGCCCACCGTCTGGAAGCCCCGCCCCTCCAGGTAGCGCACGCTGCTTTCAATCTGGAAGGCGTTCCCCTCATTGCCGTGGGCAAGAGCGAAGTCAAAGCCGCAGTTCTCGCGAGAGAGATCGCTGTCGAAGGCCTCGAGAGTCAGAATTGTCGCCCCGGGGATAGTGTCTTCTGAGACCGTTGCCCTGAAAACAGAACAAGTTTTTAATTTGAACTTTTTTAACCAGGTTGAGATTAATATTCTATTTTTCAAGAAGGATCGGGCCAAAAATAGCAGCACATGAGTCACAGGATCATTTAATTACAAAAAATTCTCATTCCATTTTGAAGGAGCAAAGAACTAGAATGCTTTTTTTGCCAACACAGATATCTTAGAAACGGGCCTGTAGTTATTTAGGCTAGATGGTTCACCTCCTTTGAACAGTGGCATTACAATACCATACCATATAAACCATATGGTTGGCCCCGAGTCCCGAGGAGGAGCGTAGACACACTGACCTGTACTCTGACTGGTGGAAAACAGGAGCGTTGTCGTTGACGTCAGAGATCTGGACCTGAACCGTGGTGAGAGAGGAGAGCACTGGCGATCCTCCATCACGAGCCTCGATGACTATACTGACAGACGGTCGCTCAGGGTCAAACTCTGCTCTTTGATTGGTGAACAGGGTACCTAGGGCAGAGGGCAGAGAGAGGGCTGTCAGTCACCGCTCAACGCCAAATGGAAGGTAGACAGCATCTTGCATATTAAGGCATAACAAAAACATGCAGAGATTGTTCCCTTAGCAGGATATATATAATAGAGGTAAAAAGAGAAAGGGTAAATGTTATGATGTTATCGGCTGTGATGTTAAACATGCCCTCTCAGACTTGCCTAAACTCGTAAGGAAAAATGGAAACATTTCTGAAATGTATTTAGCCATACTTTGTTAAATAGAGTGCACAATTTGACTGAGGGAGTAAGTTTCTTTAGTTATTCTTATTATATTAAAAGTATTATTTAATTTCTGAATTTAATCTGCTACTACAGTATGTTAGATTATGTATTATATTATTATATAGGCTTCTTCATATTTATTCCTATCTCTACATTGAATCAAGTGGGACAGAGAGAGAATGAATGCATTTCAGTTTTATATTCGGAGTTGAGAAAAAGCTAATTTAATTAGCTGTGTACCGTTGCTGGGGTCGATGTAGAAGCCGTCCTGAGTTGATGACGTCACTCTGTAGGTGACCTTTCCATTCTCACCAGAATCCCTGTCAGTTGCTGTTACTGTGACAACAGGGCTTCCTGGTGGCATATGCTCGGGCAGCATTACCTGTGCAGCATAAGTAAAGGAATAAATTCACCCACTTTCAAAACAGAAACGCATCTTAACGGCAATTCCCAGAGAACAGTGAAAAGGAATCTTATATAATACTTCCTGTTTTTCCTAAACCTGTGCTAATGTTGAGGTCATTTCCTGTGGCACAGTAGTAAATACCATCACTGTAATTAATTCCCAGTCAAGATTGGGCCGTTAACTTTTATTACTCCCACTAAGTGTAAGTAAATTTGTGTGTGTGAGCATGTATCTATGTGAGCAAGGGTCACTGTTTGCCAACACATAAATCAGACCTGCTGCGAAAAGAAATGGCTCTGGAATCTCGTCCCCCCCCCCACTGTCTATCACAGTTAAAGCGTGAAGTGTTCAGGACGATTTACACACACCTGCAGTGCAATGCAACGTAAAATGTGCATAAGCAGACAGGAAATATGAAACGGAGTTTGTACTAAAGCAAATTGTGTGCATGATAGGAGAGAAAAACAAGAGAGAGGTCCTCTACCTGGTATAGGTCCTGGGTGAAGGTCGGTGTGTTGTCATTCACGTCCTCTACCAGTATGGTGATATTAGCTTCGGTCTGATGCTGGGAGTCTGTGGCTCTGACTGTAAGAGTGTACCATGTCTTCTCCTCAAAGTCAAGTGGGGCGGTCAGGGATACTCCTCCGCTGTAGCGGTGGATGCCGAAGCGGCCTGAGGCCGAGGGGTCGAGGTGCAGGGAATAGGCGAGGGCGGGGCCAGAGTCTACATCGTTGCCGGTCACAAGAGTGACCTCTGACCCGACTAGTGTGTCTGTCGCGTGGGAAGGGAAGATGCGGTGATACATGGTTAATGTTCTGGTCTCACTGCCGCTGTTAAAGAGGATATAGGTTGTCTGTTTGACTGTCAGTAGGATATTCTTAAAATGTTAGAAATGTATTCTAATTAGCATTCATAGAAAGGTCAGCCCCTGTTTAGATTGTGGTGGTGATCTGGATCAGGCTTTGGATTGTTCTTTAACAATACTCCTTCGGTCAATGTTTCCATGCGAATTTGGAAAAGTAAGTGGTGAAGGACAAATGAATGGTGTTTGGTGATCCAGATGAATCGTTTATGGTTTATTGTTTAGTCTTGGTGTCTTTTAGTTAACTGTTTGGCCAAATTAATTTCCCCAAATGTTATCATCTGACTGAGACAGGTGTAAATGTTTAGAAGTTGTCATGACAATGCGGGACAGGGATAACAACAAAGAGCATTCAACTAGTTTAGCGTGTCTGTTTGGTCCACTGGATGGATTTGGTACAGTATAAACTTGCCTAACTATGGATTATTCCCCATGAAAATTCCTTGAAGTGTAAACTTACTCTCCGGGATGCGGATCTCTTGGGGTAATGGAATAGTAGGGCTGTTGTCATTCTGGTCCACAATAATCACAGTCAACGTAGCAGATCCCGCCAGTTGAGGACTACCTCTGTCAGTTGCCGTGACTACGAGCCTGTGGCCAAAACAAAAAATCAAGATTGTTTTCTCTGAGATTGTGTTGTCGGTTATTGTCCCCATGTAATTATATCAGTTCAAAGGAAACGTGGGAAGAGTAATATAGCCTCCTCTCTCTTTCCTGAGAAGTTTCCTGAGGAAAAACATTCCATCTACATAATATGCTTTTCTTTTAAATGAAATACATTAACTTAAAATGTAAATCAACAACTCTTGATTTATACTTTGAAATATATCCTAGCTAGCACATTAATGACCCATACATTGTTGCGAAATCAACATACAGTATGTTGAAATTAAAATGTCACAGCAAACAGTGGTTGATTTCAGGGCTTGTCTGATCCATCTGGCATGCAGATACAGTATCTTCTTGCAATGGTGTGTGTCCTTTCCTGCGCACCCTATCAAGTGCCTCGCCAGCTATCTAAACATGTAATAGCTGAGTGAATCAGATTTACAGTACAATTTCTTTGTCTGTCTTTTGTGTTCTCAATGTGTTTTTCTACGTGTGTAAACAAAATGCTATTCTACTGCCCAAATATGTACTTGTAAAACACTGACGTTGTACAAAAGACATATCCATCCAACACAATCATATGTAATACCCCCTTATACGTCAGACATATCCATCCAACACTATCATATGTA
>JAODUE010025856.1:58633-71500 GCA_027564755.1 Amblyopsis hoosieri
CATCCAACACAATCATATGTAATACCCCCTTATACGTCAGACATATCCATCCAACACTATCATATGTAATACCCCCTCATACGTCAGACATATCCATCACCAAGACGTGCAAATAATGAAGAGAAAAGGTCTGTATGTTTAGACGGCCATATTTCTGTCCTCACTTGGTCTGTGTCCAGATCTCACGGTCCATGATGGCTGCTGTGGTGATGCTTCCTGTCACCGGGTCGATCTTGAACAGGCCGCTCAAGCTTGATGATTGGATGGAGTATGTCACCTGACCATTCTGGCCCTGGTCCACATCCTCGGCCACCACCTGGTTTAATTGACGAAGGGTAGGGAAGGAAACATGGGAAAATACCGGAGACATTAATATTCCCAGTGTTCTTGACCAGCAGTTTTGACCTATTGACCCTCAAGGTGTGGTAAATTACATATTTGTGTTATTACTTAACAACTATGACAATAATATAATACTTTTTTTTTTTGTTTTTCAACTTGGTTAAAGTGGTTGAGCCCCAGCTGCAAGGTCCTAAAAGGTTCGACCCTTGTAAGCGTTCTTGAGCAAGCTGCCTAACCCTGTCTGTTCCATAATACTTACTAAATTACTTTGGGTATAGGCTTTCTGAATGATCTAACTAGGCTTATACTGAAATTCAAATATTTCCTTAAAACCATGTACTAGAAAAAGTTGGATTACTTCTACATTACTTCATATTCATATTCTCCTCCCACAGTTCTGGACCAACTGCCGTATCACAGTGTATCATGAGCTAAGAAGGTACCTGTATGATGGGTATTTCATATCCTTGAGCTTCTCTCATGTAAGCCACATAGTTCTGCAGCTGAAAGCGAGGGAGGTTGTCGTTGACGTCCTGCAGGATCAGGTTGACCGCCATGAATGTGGTTGAGGTCAACGTTTCCGCCTTCACCACTAGTCTGAGCCTAGGGCTGTCCTCAAAGTCCAAGCCCACGGAGCTCTGCACCAAGATGTCACCTGGCAGGGGAGGGTTCAAGTTAGGGGTCTAGTTATTTCAAACTTAAAGGTGTAGTCAGTTTTTTGTCAAACACTTTTTATTGAATTCACAAAATATTTCCTTGCATTTATGTGTATGTGCTGAAAAAATACGACACAGCCCTGGCTCTGTAAACAACAATAATGACTCTTGGCTTAGCAATGCATTTGTGGGGCGGATCTTCTGAGGGAGTTTGTTTTGATTTGAGTTCAAAGTTAGCAAGCGTTCACGAGAACGACTAACCCTGCCTTTGAATAAATACATTTTGCTATCCTAGGATGGAAATCCTTTACGTGTACACCTGTTTTAAATAGTTTTTTCCTTATTTTGGTAAAGTAATTTTGGTTTAAATAATGTGTATCAGAAAGACTTTTCCAATATTAAAAGTGTATTGGAAAAGTATTTAACAAGTCCTAACCTACAAGGGTACAGTCCACGGCAGCATTATTACACACAACACATTTTAGCCCCAGCTCACACAGTTGAAACACCAAGAAGGTGCAGATGGAAATCCCACAAATGATTTATTTGAACAGCATTGTGTTGCCTTTCCCACCTGTGGAGGAGCTGATGCTGAAAGCCTGCCTCCGGTTGCCACTGAAGAAGCTATAGCTGATGCCATTATTTGTCCCATCAGGGTATTGGGCTTGTGCCTGTGCCACTGCTGTGCCTGGATTCGGGAATGAGACAAAGAAAATATGGAAGAAATATTGGTCAAATTATGGTCAACAAAGATAAAACATATGTAACCAGAGGTGGAAATACTGGGTCGGTAAGAAGAGGTACAGCCTAGCGCCATTTATACCAACTTCCAGCTGAATCCAATTAACAACTTCTTTGTGTAGAAGAAGGGATTTTCCAAAAGGAAAACAATCATAAAAAATACACTTATTACAATGGCTTATGCCTCATCAAGTATTAAAAACAAACCTAGGCACCTATGCATCAAATTAGCTAGTTCACAGTATGGACAAAATACATTTGTACCTCTACTTTAGAACCAGTTTATTCTGGTGTTAAGTTAAGTTAAGTGGATGGTTTCTATATTGATGTACGACCTTTCAAAGCGTTCTCCTGGAGGCTGACATCGCGGGCATTCCGGGAGAAGCGAATGCCATTGTACACCACCTCCTTCACGTAGATCACAACCACACCATGGGACGACTGGGCGGGGCTTCCCTGGTCCATGGCCTCCACGACCAGGGTCCTCTGGACCTGGCTCAGTCCGTCCAGGGGCTCTGTGGCCTGGATCTCCCCTGTCAGGGAGTTGATGCTGAAGCCCTTCACCGGGCCGGCAAAGCGGTAAAACACCGAGCCGTTGGCCCCAAAGTCTTTGTCCTCTGCCTTCATAGTGGCAAGAACGCGGTGGGCGCGGCTGCTGGAGACTTCGATGACCAGTGGGTCCTGGAGAAAGAATGGGGCGTTGTCGTTCACGTCCAGGATGGTGACTGTGACCTGGTGGAGAGGAACGGGAAGGAGAGGGTTAATACGAGTGCTGGGATAGCGTTGAGAGATTCATGGTCTGGATGCCTTCTGTTACTTCTCTAATATACAGCTGACGGAAGAGAATAACATAAAACGAAAGTGTGTTATACATATAGTACAAACTGTACAATACATAGTGTACATAAAACAACTTGAACTCTAGCCCAAGTTTGACCCTAAATGTGTAGAAATATGTTTTATGTCTTATAGCTTGTGTAAAGCGTTCTCATTTTTCTTGATAGAACATAAATCATCTCCCCCACACGGTGGAGCCTGTTCGGCCAACCACATCACCTCACTATGCATTCCTGACCCCGGGCAAGGTTTGCCATTGCAGGAAAGTGCCTGAGGAATGGACTTTTGTTTTCTTTAGAATCAGATCCCTTTGCTTTCTTTGTCTGTCGAAATGTAAAGGTATACAGGTACCTTCACATGAAGCGCAAAAGGACTTGATGACAGGTATGGAAATAACTCTCCTAGTTACATTGTTGTTTACTCGTCGTTTCTTTTTCACTTTCGCCCATCTCTCATCAGCGCCAGTGATTCGTGTTTGTTTACCCGAGCGGACGTGTTTCTGGGGGCAGCAGGTGAAAGGTCGACGGCGAACACTTGGAAAGTGTACACCGGCTGTTTCTCGCGGTCCAGAGGTGACGATATGGTGATGACACCGGTGTTCTCGCTCACCGCAAAGGCCCCATGTGCATCATGGCTTAGAAAATAGAGCACCTTTCCATTCATGTATTTATCCACATCTGTCGCCGTCACCTGGGTAACAGACAAGAACAAGGAATTATTAATCTTCCTATTCTGAGAGTCATTAAAGTGGACATTAAAGTATTTCTTAATAATTCATGTTTTGGGTAATTTTTAAAGGAACACTCCACCTCACTAAACAGCAGGGGGATTATCTCAATCCAAAATTAAAGGTATAGCCAGCTATTGTAAGCTAATGGTAAGCTAATTAACTTTTTGTCAAATTCACCAAATCTCTCCATGCATTTCGCTAGTTTGCCGTTCTCTGTGTGCTGAAAAAAGAATCCATAATTCTATACTTCTACACAGCCCTGGCTCCGTAAATATGAACATAAACAAAGTGGCGAACACTGCTCATAACAACAATGCCCTTGGCTTCGCAATGCACTTCAATGCCTGGGGCAGAGCTTCTGAGGGAGTTTGCTTTGATTTGAGCTCAAAGTATGTAAGCATTCCCGAGAATAACTAACCTGGCTTTTAAATCCTGAGTCCTGACACAAACCTTTTTTAATAATACCTGTTTGGAAAATATATAGATGTTTTTATATTGCTATGTAGGATGGTTTTATATATATACATATAGTATGCTGCATTCTACACAGGGACTGCAATTGAACATGTGTTTTCCTCGGTTAAACTAGTGCAATACAATTATTGTGAATTGTCCTTAATAAATTCTAAATAATTAAACTGAGGACTGTACCTTCAAAAACATTAGGCCCAATGTGATTGGTTGACAAAAGTACAAGGACAGTGATAGGTTTTAAAACACAAACTGCCCTCCTCAATCCTCATCATGATAACAATGGCTCCTCCCAGCGCAGAGTGCAGTACCTCCAGGATTTGGGAGCCCTCAGGAGCGTCTTCAGACACCTCCACGGAGTAACTGCCTCTGCTGAAGACGGGGCTGTTGTCGTTCACATCCAGCACTTTGACCTCCACCGTCACCGTGGTGCTGAGGGTGGGGCTGCCCCGGTCGGCCGCCACCACCTCCAGGGTGTACGCGGACGTCTTCTCCCGATCCAGGGGCCTGGAGGTGGACAGGGCCCCCGTGCTAGCCTGCAGCTGGAAGTCTCTATTGGGGTCCCCAGCTGAGGGAAGGAGAGGAGGAGGTCAAGGGATTGATGCTTCCACTAACTTCCACACTAACACCTCCATCTTATCTTGTCTATTTTCTTTTGGCTTGTCTTTGGTACACGTTGTGTTGGCTTCTAGCATTGGTTTTCCTGGGAACTGTATGGCATTAGAAAATGTATGTATGGTACATGCATAGATAATGTATGTTGTAAAATGTATAACTATACATGCCATGATGAAATGCTGCTGTCTTTATCATAAGGCCACGTTCAGATGTAACTTCTTAAAAGCGGTGGCCTGGGCATTTTTCATGTAGGAATAAAAAGCAGCTGAAACAGTTGTTATGGTTGTTATGGGAAACACCAGGTCTCACTACACACTTGTGATTGGTCAACTGTCAAAAAAGCAGATGACGTAGACCGTTTTCTTCTGAGAAGTTGAACTTTTTTCAACTGAAAAAGAAGCCCTGAGCTGCTAAAAAAAGCGTGGCGCTTTTACAAACCCGGTCCGCTCCAGAAGGCTATAATGTAAAAATAGAAGCTTCCAGAAAGAAGTTACATCTGAACGCGGCTTACCAGAATGTTGGTTGCTTGCGTAGGACAACCGGTGTGTTCAACTGACTAAATGCTGTAAATGTAAATGTACAGCATTTAGCTGTACATTTACAAGATGCGCTCACTGCAACCACTGCATGAACCTAGATGATTGAGCTACAGTAAGTCCATGACAGCGCGGTAACAACCCCCCCCCCCCACCCACCAGTGATCTGGCACACCGTATAAATTCGCAGCCCATCGTACGCACGCACGGTCTGACGGGCTGGACTTCCCGAGAGCGGGAGAGTGTATTCCTGCTGAAATTAGATGAATGATGAGACCAGACGATGTCGGTATATGTGGAGTAGCCGCGTGCCGTTTGGTCGTCCATATGGGAGGACTTTACACCATATTCAATATCCCTCTTCTGCTGAGGAAAAGAATCCCAGTCTTACCTGGTCATGTTTCATCATTCTGTAGTACTACACTTTATTTAATGTCTGCTATTCAGAGTGTGAGCCAGAGGTCCAACGTTCTTCTCACGCACGTGTGGACCGTGAGACATACACTGTGGTGGTGCATTCACACTCACGCACGCATTCATACACACAAGCTCGCGTGCGCGCACGCACGCACACACAAACAAACATACAAAGACACACACACACACACACACATACCAGTGATCCAGTACTCCAGTTCCCCGCTGAAGCCTGAGTCTGGGTCGGAGGCCTTCAGGTAGCACAGCCTCACGACCTCCTGGTTCTCTGGAACCTCCAGCTTGTACCAGGGCTTGGCAAAGACCGGGGCATTGTCGTTCTCGTCCTGGACCTCCACACGCACCACCGCCTTGGCAAAGTTGGGGGGCAGCCCTCCATCCCTGGCATAGACTGGTAGGCCAACCAAACAATGTAATGTCCCATTACTGTAATAACAACGTTATGTAAACCAGTAACTACATCAAATACAATGGAATTCACTGTACCAGTTAGTGTGTAGTGGTCCTGTAGCTCTCTGTCCAACTCCCTGGTGGTGGTGATGACTCCTGTCTGGGGATTGATGACAAAGCCCTCCTCTGTCACCCCTCCATAGGTCACATGACCATTAGGACCTGAAACAAGACCCAGAAGAAAGAGTTCAAGTCTATCCTTATAGATATATATCAGGCAGTGACAAGTAGCTTGCTTCAGTAAGAGCCCTTAAGCTTTTCTTGTACTGACTATTTAATGCTGCGAATTGTGAGAAATCTTTATATAAATATTTTACAAATATAATTGTTTTACATTTCCTGCCAGTGTAATTGTACTGTACTGTGTGTACACCAATGGGAACTATACTGGCTCTGGCAAGGCTATGGTAACTAGACCTGGTAACTAGTGATGCTTGGGTTTAACCTGTAGTGTCATCATTCTGTTGTTATTACTCAACACTACAGCATGAGCATGCTTGTAGCTATAGACCAACGTCCACCTCCTGCGTTTCGACTAACTGGGCGTACCTTGGTCGCGGTCGGTGGCGCTCACGGTGAACACCGTGGTCCCTGGGCCGCGGTTCTCCGTCACGTGGGTGTTGAACTCGGCCGACTGGAAGGCGGGCGCCTCGTCGTTCGTGTCGATAACCTGCACGCACAGCACCTGGGAGGTGGAGAGCCGGGGTTGCCCGTGATCCTCGGCCAGGACGGTGAGGTTGTACACCTCCTGCTCTTCCCGGTCCAGAGTTTTAAGGATGGAGAGAGAGCCTAGAAGTGCGGGAGAAAGGCACAAGGATGGCGGGGGTGTCACAAGCTGCTGCTGCTGCTGAATATGTTCGACCCACGATTCACTTAAATATCCACTTTCATTTGGATTTCTTCCATTTCCATTTAATGTGTGAATGCGTGCGCGCAGATACACTGTATGTGTGCGTGTGTGGAATTGTTCGAGTGAATAATAGTAATATTGCATACCTGAGAGAGGGAGGTGATATATATAATCCTGAAGGGCTCGTAAAATACAAAACCATTACAGCCTCCCTTTATGAGACTTTCCACAGCATGAGAGCCAGTGGATAGTTCACTGAGGCCATGCCACTCATGTCACTCACAGCCGGAGATTACACCTTGATTTTACAGTGTCCCATCCCACGGCATACAGCCCCATCTGGCCATACTGTATGTCAGCTGCATATTCTCTCTAGCCCTCCCTGGTAGTGGAACTACATGGCTGCCAAATCACATCAACCTACCCTCCATCACTGCCTCCGCAATGAAATAATATATTCATTCTCTTCTTTTCTTCTGTGTTCATTACTACGTACAGCGTGTCCAGTAAATCTGTAGGTTATTACTGTAAGTCAACGAACGAATGTGTGTGTGTGTGTGTGTGTGTGTGTGTATGTGTGTGTGTTCCATGTGGATCAGGTTGTTTTGAACGAGACCTCCCTTAATCAGATTCTGGCTTTAGTAATCAGTCTTTCTGCACCCCACACCCCTGTCAACACCCTATGTAACAAGAAAGGTTAGCCAAGGTAAGTGAAAATATTAAATGCACATGTGTGTGTGTGTGTGTGTGTGTGTGCACTAATACATCTTCCATGCTCTGTCTGAGAAAGGTGTGAATTTATGATTGGCCCAGCAATCTCAACATGTGCATTTAGAATTCTGGATAGAATGTGTGGCAAAGTCTCAGATTTGTAAGTTTGCCGTTAGTACACCTCCCTTACAGAGTGAAAGGATACAGTATAAACTGTACCATGTACTGTTGATGTAGAAATGTGTTAAAGGTGTGTTAAACGTTCCTACTCCAATACTGGCACCCTTTTTGTAATATTCAGCTAATATCTCCTCAAGGTCTGCTACTATAGCTGGCTGTGTAAATGGGAACACAAACAGTGAAAACAACACAACACTATTCTAGCCTTGGCCATGCCCGACCAACTTGGTGGTGGAGTTGTGGAGAGGTGTTTGTTTTGATGAGTTAAAATATCAACAACTTTTCTCCAGCATTTCTTACTCTACCTTTAATTCTGTGCATGCAACAATAGGCATCTTAAACAGGGATGGCATTGCTATTAAAATAACATTGAACTAAAGATATCATTTGTATAATGCCCCCCCACACTCCCATATTTGTTAATACTTCGCCAAGGGAATGTTAACGTGTTATTACAGCTATTCAGACAATACGTCTTGGCTCTGCCTGTGCTGTGCTAGGCCATACTCCACATTGTCTGAGACTACACAGAAGGGAAATATCAACCCTTGTTAACGCAAGAGGCACTTTGACAGTACTGGAATAGAGAGTTTCGTCCATCTGGAAGGTGCATTAAGTGTCTGTTGTATGGTTCTTAATCCTATCTCGGTCAGGCATGAGCAAGCTGACAAAACCCAGCTCTGACGATGGAGAAACGACACATCGAACATATCAAAGGCTGCTCACATCCCCAGCTCAAATAAATGTTGCTTCCCATGAACAAATCAGTCATGAGAAGGGTAGCGGAACATTATTCAAGTAAAATATTGTCCGTAGGCATTGAATTATCATGTAGTAAAGAAATTTGCAAGGCTTATGTGTATTTTAGCAGTTGAAAGGCTGTAACCAGAGCACTTCAGTGGGCTACGATCGTCTTCTGGAAAGTTCTTACATGGGTGGTATGGTCATTATACTGTATATCAATCCTGGAACCCAACCGGGAAACACTTCAAACTAAATCTTTCATTTTTCTAAATCAGCCTTTGCAGATTTGTGAATTTGAGAAACTGTGTGGTACATTTCACCTAATCATAATTTGAGCGACTAATAAATCCAATATTTATGTGAATCTCAGAGTGATCTTGACATTGTACATAATGTAGTAATGCATGCATTGGATGTTGTGTGCAGGTCAAATTGGTGTTTTACCAGTGTTGGGGTTCAGACTGAAGCGACCGGCACTGTTCCCGGCCTGGATCCTGTACGACACTCGACCGTTCTCCCCTTCATCCTGATCGCGGCCCATCACGTATAAAATCACAAACCTGTGAAGACATGGGCGTCGTGTCAGATTAGAGACACGACAGGCAAATCTCACAATTCAGGAGCACGTTCCCAAAACTCTCTCAGTCCATTGGGACTGATATCGAGTAAGTCGTAATAGCTTTCTAGACGTGTCTAGATAGTCTATCATAGGCTGATAATTGATCACGTGCAACAGCGAGACAAGTGAGTTTTGGCACTGTTTTCATTTGCATATTATGGAAGTCTTTAAAAGGCATAAAATGGCACCCATAACTCAAACATTACCAAATATGGACTGAGTGGTGTTTTGGAAATGTGCCCCTCAATTGTGAAAAGGTTCCATGTAAAATAAACTCCACATGATTCACTTTGTAAAAAGCTGCTGAGAAGCATCTAATTCTACACACTGAACCCTCCAAGGCTTAAGGTCTATCTAGCGGGGGGAGGAGTCAGGGACCAGGGGGAGGGGCCAGGGACCAGGGGGAGGAGCCAGGGGTCAGGGGGAGGGGTCAGCCAGACTTGTCCACGCACCCTACTGGCTGATCCTCCATGACGCTGACGGCAGACGGCGAGGTGAAGAGCGGAGCGTTGTCGTTCTCGTCCGTCACAAACAGCCGAGCTGTCACGGAGCCCCAGCGTCTCTGGGAGGGGTCGGTGGCCCGGTCGGTAGCCCGCACCACCAGGTAGAGAGAGGAGGTGACCTCACGGTCCAAGGTCTGCCCCAGGGTCAGGACCCCGGTGGATGGGTGAAGGGTCAGCAGGTTGGTGGTGTCTGGCCAGGAGTGCTCCATGGAGTAGTGGAGCTCACTGTTGGGCCCACTGCCATCCTGGACACACAGGGATACAGTCTGGATTAGATGGCCGTCACTGTCCACTCAGGTCATGTGACTCACTGTCCACTCAGGTCATGTGACTCACTGTTCACTCAGGTCATGTGACACACTGTTCACTCAAGTCATGTGACTCACTGTTCACTCAAGTCATGTGACACACTGTTCACTCAGGTCACGTGACTCACTGGTCAGGTCATGTGACACTGACACCAATTATTTACCATTTTTGCTTAAGTTTATTTACTTTATTTTGTATTTCATTATATTTATAATTATGTTATGCATTATTTCTTATTATATTTATAATTATTTTATATATATATAAGTGTATTCACCAGTGAGAACACTGGTGATTGAACAGAACTGCAATACACATTTCCTACATTTGTAAGTTGTGACATCATCATTAATTACTACATAAGGTCTTTCTCACCTGATCCAGAGCCTGGAAGGTGTAGATGGAAGCTCCAGGCTCTGTGTTCTCCGCCACCACTATGGTAACAGGGTCTTCAGTAAACCGAGGGGCGTGGTCATTACTGTCCTGAATGTGGATGTCCAGATGCACCCGGTGGCTGCTGGGAAATGCCCGGGAAAAGTCAGAGACCTCGATGTGGAGCGTGTACTTGGAACCCTTCTCGTAGTCCAGCTCCCGCACGAGGTACACGTCCCCCGTTATGCGGTCCACCATGAACGTTCCCCCCTGGTCTGTGCCGTCCACCACAAGGTACGTTATTTGGCCGTCCAATAACGGTGCCTCATGCTTGTCGTGCGGCCGGACAGAACCAATGACGGAGCCGGGAGGCGTTCCCTCCACGGTGTTCAGGGCCATGGTGAGTACGTTGGCCTTGGGGATGGACTTAAAGGAACTGAGGACCTTTGGAAACAAAAATGTTCATGTTGAGATAAAAAACAATTTTGCACAAGGGAAAAATGAAAAATACCACAAATATTCCTCTGAATACTTTAGGTATTGCTGTGACTCAAAGTATCTAAGGTAGAACAAAAAAAGCATTTGAAATCAATACCATCATATTTTGGAAACAAAATATTTCAAGGCCAAGATGTAGATCTATATAAGTTACTATATCTGATTTCCTGTAGCGCTTCTTAAGAAAATGTAGCCAAATGGCTCATGAGCTACCCAAACCTAAACATATCTTTGGCTTTTGGCTATTAAGATTTCATTTATATCTCATCAAAGACCTTCTTTAGGAGTCTTATAGTGCATTTAGATAGATCATGGATATCGTTCCCTAAATTTCTTGACACTGTGGCACATTGATAAGAGAGCTAGGCATTAATGACTGAAGTCAAGACAGTGAGCCGTGTAAATAATGAACTGTGCTAATTATTAATCGCTCTGCATGCCATTATGTGTCACTGTGAAGGAAGGGCAGTGCTGCCAACGCACAGCTGGGAAACAAATGTGCGTTACTGGGCTGTTGACACGCCCAACAGTGGCTCCGGGGCTCTCCATTGTTCTAGAAGCAAAAGATCTAAGAGCGAGCGTAGAGAGCAACTATAAGCAGACCTCAGAGGTGTGTGTACTGTATCGTCACATTAACACATACAGTACACGTGCACGCACACATTCGACCTTTCATGCACACACAGATATACTGTATGTGAACACACACACATCCACAGGTGCAGAGAGAGAAGACACACAGTTAAATGTCCACTGCCCTAATTTTCAGCCACAAAGGATATAAATCATGTGGTTCTAAAGAGCCTTATCCACCATAAATTAGAAAAATAAATATTGAAGTGGACTTTGATAAATAGCATAGAGGTTGTTGCTTCTAAATGTACTCACACAGTCCAGACTGCAGGTGTAATTATTGTATGTCAAATGTAGATTAAACCGGCAACCTGAATACATCATTTTGTACATCATTCTGTTTACTACACTAGTCAGCACCAATAGTTTTTCAAGTGTCTCACATACAGTATATGTCACTTTAACCTGTGTTGAAACAAAACATCGTAAAGCAGAGCTCTTCAACAGGGGGTCCTCAGAAGTACTGCAGGGGCTCCTCTAAATTATTTCATCCCAAATTTATTTTCTTCCAAAAATGAACATGTCAAAAAATATACATTAACATAAATATAACATGTGCTTTAAATATATAATATAAATAAATATGTCAATAATTGTGTTAACAAAATATTTTATATCGTATGTGAAAGGGTGTTGTGTTTCTATCAGCCAAGGTGTCCTTGGCCCGAAAGACCTCTGCCCAAATGTTTTGAAATTATACCCCAAATGTATTGTTATTATTGTGTTTCAATATGTCATTATAATACAGTGTTTGTGTGCGTTTGCATGTGTGTGTGTGCGTGCGCTACTGTACAGTGTTGTACAGCGCTCTCCTCTCTACGTGTGATCCCAGTGATTCGACACAGCTGCATCTCATCACATCTCATCTGGGAGCGTTTGATTCAAGGTGCCTGGTTCCCCTCTGCCTAATCTCAGACTAATCTCAGCGTTGCACAAACTGGGTGCAGCCAAACTCTTTAGGCTTTTTTATATCACAAAAGAAATTTGCGCTCACAGTAAACACAACTTTGCCCGTCTCCCAGTCCCAGGCAGAGATTACACATTTGTATTGTTTTTATTTTGTGTTGATGTGAAAGAATTAGTTATCCAACAGAACCTCCAGAACAGTAACTCGTTCCAGGCCGTCATGCAGAGCAATGAGCCTCACCTCGGCTTTGGGTTACCCCGGTTACCCCTGGAGCAGGAAAAGCAAACGAGATCGGATAGATGCTTTTGTTGTTTCAGGCACAGACTTTGATTCCCTCCTCGCTCCAAGTCCATTTAGAGATATTCTGTTCGCTCCTCCTCGCGCAGTCGGAGGAAATGGCTCGCAAGACTGGGAACGTTTGGAAATGGAGAATGCAACGGCGGCAGAGCTAACGTGCCGATAGAGCAAAACAGCCTGGGTGCCTTGCTCCATTTGCCCGATACGTTTTGAATGTGTACCAAGGTACATAAGAGATGTAGACCAGAAGATACAATGTATACGTGTGTGTTTGAGGACTTGTCTTCATAAGAGAAGCAGCTAGCAATGCTCCAACTAAGAGTACCACTCTCTCTCTCTCTTTCTCTCTCTCCCTCTCTCTCTCTCTCTCTCTCTCTCTCTGTGTCTCTCGCTCTCTCTGTCTCTCTCTCTCTCGGGCTGTGGCTCTC